>APFE031663758.1:169929-195233 GCA_000404065.3 Pinus taeda | reverse complement strand
TTTTCAAGTTATGTCACTGGTCACAGGTCCGTAAATGTGTCCTCCAATGTGTGACAGCGGGGGTGCGACAAGGACGGTGACTGACGGTGACAAATTACTGCGTAACAATAACCAAAAGATATAATTTTGTACCTAGGAGATGGACATTGCCTTGATGTAATTCTAAAGTCATTTTGCCTTGGGATCCTTTGATGATAACCATTCCCTCTTGCATCCTTGATACCTTCTGCAAAATTTCTAGGAGTAGGATTTCTTCCAAGGTTATCTTGATTTTTGAATCAATTTGATGCATTAGGGTTTGAATTATTTTTGGTTGAGGTTTCTCCTGCATAACCAAGACCTGATTTATCAAGGGGGACTTTGTTGACTTAGGATGTCATCTAGCATTTGAGAGCTCTTTAGAATCTTGTTCAAATGATCAACTTCTTTCCTTAGGAGGTCAATTTATTCTTTCATCTTCTTTCATTCTTCATCCTTATTTCCTAGAATGATCTCCATTTCTTCCTTCATCCTTGTTGCTTTGCATGTTTCGGCCTTGAGAGAGGTGATATCTAATTTTAATTTGAAGATCTATTCATCCTTATCCTTCTAGTTGGCATGTAATGGCATTTCTTTCCTTTTTTGCTTCATTAACTTGTTCTTCGGGGAGCGCCAAAACTTCCATCAACCTTTCAGCTCCTTGTGCTTGTTTCTTTGCTTCTTCTAGCTAAGATTTAAGGGAGGAGACCTCTTCCTTGTATTGACCAATATTTGCTTCAAGTTTTTTCAAGTCCTCACATCCTTGTTCAATCTTTACTTTATCCAACTGATTTGTCATGCCGGTATGACTTCTTCATGATGCCTTTTCTTATTTTGATGCAATTCCTCCTTTAGCTTAGTGAGCTCCTCATCTCTTTCTTGTACTTGAAGCTTGAAAATGTCACATTTCTTCCTTGCCTTGTCAAGGTCATGGTCACCATATTGCACTTGCTTTTTGAGCTCCTTATTTTCCTTTTTCAATCTTCTTATCTCTTCTAGGGTAGCTACAAGTTTTTCCTTAAAATATACTTCAACCTCTACTTCAAAAATTTCTTCATCATCATCTTCCTTTATACCACTGGTCTCTTCATAATGGGTTCTGTATTTCCTTCTTGCTTTCCATCATCTTCTTGATTAGAGGTCATGGTCAATGCTCCTTTTGAGTGAAGATCCTGAATTTTGTCCCACATATCTTTTACTAATGAACATTTTTCTACTTTGGCTTTTATAGGATCTGGTAGCCCACTTAAGATTGCTTTTATTACTATTGTACCATGTTTCTTGGATTCTTCCTCTTCTATTGTACAATAAAAAATTACTGAATCCAAGACTTCAAAACCTTGAGTCATTAAGAATTTCTTCATTCTTTCCTTCCATATTTCAAAGTTTCCATTGAACAATGGAGCTTTCCCAATTTGATTATCCACTGAGGAGGTGACACCTTCAACGAGTTTGCAAGCCTTCTTCCTTGACTTTTCCATTTGTATTCTAAGGATCTACCTTGAAGCTATTAGGCTCTAAGTGAAGGTACTATCTTTGATACCAATTGTTGGAAATACAAAGAGGGGGGGTGAATCAATATTTATTTTACAATTTTTACTTTACCAATTGTTGTAGAAGTTACAAACACCCTCCAAAATTTTTCCTTAGCTCATTTTGGAGCCTCCCTACCAACATTTCACAACACCTTGTCTTGCTTCATCAAGTACACAAGCTTTAGTGTTTTTCATGCACAAAGGAATCCTGTCGAGCACAACTTGATGCATTCCCCTCATAGGTTGTTCACCTAGAATTGGTCCAGTTGTAGGCTGAGAAACTTCCCCATGAAAATTGCACATTTCTAGAGGGAAACTAGCCTTCCCTCCAGAAATTGTGCAATTTTGTCTGGAAGCCTGTTGGGCTCCAGAATTGCACAATTCTGCCAACCAACACTCCCAATAGAAATTGTGAAAATTTCCCAAGTAGGGTTGCTCAGCCCAGAATTTGCACAAATCTGGGTAACAATCAACTGCTCTGCCCAGAAATTGCACAAAAATCCTAGGCAATCAACCCAACTCCCAACCAGAAATGCACATTTTTCTCAAGCAGTTGAGTAGTTGCATGCATGAGTAGTTCGGTTGACCATTTCCACCCAGGACCAAGGAAACTTGACTTGCATGCATGCATGACTTGCTCTTCCTAAAACAGAAAAAGGAAACATGCAAAGGGAATCCCATGATTTAGGGAGCTATTTTTAGAAACTGGGGGTTACACACAAAGTTGTTTTAGAAACTTCCCTCCAAGTGTCGTTTTTTCGTAGATTTGTGGCATGCACGTCATGAGCCCAAATTTATTTATTCAACGCATTAGAGCTCATTCTTTCACATCGATCTTGGATCTCTAACATCCCATAACACATCCAATACTCTTTGACATATCCGGATCAACTATTCATGGGTAAGTGGCCTCAACTTGTCTTTTCATCATTTTTGTCACTTTTTGTGTATTCACTTGTCTGAGTGTTGTTTGCATGATTTATTTGAACACTTGTTGTCTTTTACATGTATACTAGCCTGTCCTAGTTATGTTTCAATTTCCGTTGCTATTTCATTGTTGTCGCATGCATGAAACTATTTTGCATGAACATTCGCCGAACTGGAAAATTGCTTCACCCACATGCATGTTGATATGTTTGCTAAATATTTCATTCATGTTTTGTATGCAATTTCAATCACTTCTACTTTCACTTAGTGTCGTCATGCATTTACTGTCTTATTTTCTTTCAGTTGCCCATCGGCAAGTTGGGCCAACCTTGACTTAGACTCTACCTTCAATGAGATTGCATTGCACAATCTGGGGAAGGAAGGCTCTACCTTCCTCTCCATAAATGTGCATTTCTACCCAACACTACCCTTCAGGACTATTTTGCTTATTTATGAGGGCAGTGACTGTTGGCCAAGAAAATTGTGCAATGTAGTCCTTGAGTCTGCAGTCACTCCTAGTTGGAGTTTCATGTTACACAATCCCAACAACTAGCAACCAGTCTGGACTGCACATTGCGTAGATCCTGCAACTAGTCTTGCGTCCTAGGTAGCCCATACTGCCTTTTGCGCAGTTCTGGCAGCTAGTCACCCAACCTCCCAAAATAAATTGTGCAATATTTCCCATAAGTTTCCCAGGTGTGTGTTGTGTCATTTCCCGAAGTTGCTTTGTTTTCACTGACAGGTTTCTTGCCATGCATGTTGCTTGTCTGTAGATCTTTCACGTGTTCATCTGTCTCAATGTCTTCCAAGAGAACAGGATCTCAAGACACTGATGGAAATGCAGCTGGAGTAACAATTGAGCAAGTGTCCTCTAGTCTTCTGATCTACGAAGATACAAAGCTGTATCTAAACAAGGAAATGAAATTGAAGTGGCAAGATGTCAATGAAACATTTGCAGGAACTTTTGGGGAACACCTCAAAGACTGTCAGGTGTACGTGAACATTCAAAAGTTTGGATTGTACCATATTACATGCATATATCCCATGTTCCCATGCGCGAACATGATACACTAGATAATCTCTCACACTGATCCCAAGACGATGACCTTGAGCAATGTCAGTGGGACGAAGCTTGCGACCTTCTAGGAAGGAGATTATGATGAGATGTATCAGATTTCAGAGCCCGTGACTGTAATGGAGACTCCATTAATCTTACCCAACAATAGGGAAAAATCCATATACATTTTGAATAATTGGATAAAGGAGCCGACTCGATTTAGGTTGACACACAACCAGATCTACAAGACAAAGATACTGAGGAAGGCGTACCAATACTTGATCATATTTGCTTGTCGACTCTATGGCCAAGCAAGCACTGAAACCTTCCCACAAAGTTGGGTGGTTTCACTAGACCAACTGGCTAGAGAAGGAAAACCATGTAACTGGTCTAACATACTAGATCATCAGTTGAAGGAACAAGTAACGAAGGCTTGACAGTCACCTGGAGGTATGCATGCAAATATTTACATGTCCACCTATATCCTAGATGCAGTATGTGCTTGAAAAGAGTTTCCGGGCTTGGAGTGGGCATGGTCACCGATGGAGACTGTTGTGAACACATATTTCAAGTTGTTGTCTGAATGCAGCTTCAAAGGAGTAATCACACAACTGTTCGATCACTTTTTCCGCCTTGTGTACAAGATGATATTCTAATAGGATCCGCCCTTCATGTCAAAGGAAGAAATGGAGGCATTGATAGGCATTGCAGATTGGTATGCCTCACCGTCCGACACTTTCATCTGAATGTTTAGTGCGAAGAAGCCTCTGCATGTTCTGCCAAAGTTTTCCTTGGATGTACTTGTCATGCAAGAAGTAACATATCATATCTCGATAAGATTGACACCTAGACTGCATTGGAAGAAGAAGGCACCTTGGCCCACTCTTCCATTGCAGATTGGGTTATTTGAGATCCGTAGTATCAAGCAAGCAGATGTCAAAGAAAAATTGATGAAGAAGTACCCATTCAACCTCCGAAGTTATAATCCGTATGACCCACATTGCATTGTGAAAGATCATTGCACGAGAGTTCAGTTCAACTGGACCCATAGGGCATGTCATCGGGCCGAGGAGGACCCATGGAGATATTTCTACAGTTTCTCTAGACCCAATGAACCGGTCGGCTTCGTTGTGGAGTGGTTAGCGAAGAAACATGAAACAACATCACAGAGAACACCAGCAGTAGCAGTAGTGGCAACAGAGCCAAGAATCCCAGTGCATGACAAAGGGAAGAGGAAGATTTTCGATCACATGGAGGAGGAGAAAAGCTGCAAGTTTCGAGCAGATCCACTTGTAGAGAAAGAAACTATGGCTATAGAGGCAAAGAGGCAGCAGCGCGACAAGCGAATCATGTGAAGGCAGAAGGATAAGAAGAAAATGGAAGAAGAAGAGAAGGAGTTGCATGAGATGATGGATAAAATTCGAAAGGAACAAGAGCTACACAAACATGAGAGGGAAGCATAGTAGCAACAGATACAGAAGGGGGGACAAAATGTGCAAACAGACGAAGTAGTGCCCATACAAGTAGTTGATTCATCTGAACAACTGGCATTAGGAAAACAAGGTGAACCATATTAGGGGCAAGACTTTGCTCGTGAGATAGAACAAGCACTTCAACATCTGGATGCAGAGATAAAGTAGTAGGAGTTGGAATAGGACACCGACCTCATGCCTCACCACAAAGAGGTTGACTCACCTTCTTCAATGCATCCAGATGATGAGCAAGTCTTGGATGACCAAGGAGGCACTGAGATCCTTGGTGATCATCTAGAAGAAGAGATGCATAAAATCTCGTTTGATGAATCCCAACATAGAGTTGTGTAGTCTCACAGAGTGTCAACTCTAGAGGATCAAACATCTCCGGCGCAAGTTGAAGAACGAGTGATCGTGATTGATGTGCACAAACATCCAGCTGCCTTAGCTGATGCAACCAAAGTGTATGCCGAAGCCACTAGCTCAAGTGTTTACTTCCTAATAGATGAGAATGAGCATATGGCAAAGGATCTACAAATGACCAAGCAAGGAGGAGACTTAGTGACAATGTGCACTCAAGTTGAACTGAGGAAGGCAATCCTAGATGAATTATTGTCCCTTAACATAGTTATGTGAGCATTGTACTCCAAGTTTGGTACTGTGCACAGGGAAATTGTCCATCTCAACGGATGGCAACAATGATGTGCTAGAAGAGCACACATCTTAACAAATGTGTATGTTACTATTGATGACATGAAAACATGGATGTTGAAGTACAAGGGAGCCCCACTTCACTTGCCTAAGATGATGAGGGTCAATGCGGCCGAGCTAAAAGCACGTATCCAAAGTCAGATCTGGAATTATGAAGAGCTCCCACAGTTCATCACTAGCATACAAGCCTGCCATGCACGAGTATTCAAGAGTATGGATGTTGTGGTGCGCACGCATGTGATCCCATCAATTAGGACTCTCACCCAGTTGAAGGCAAAGAAGCAGGTCCAACTAGAGCTTGACTCATACTTCGACGAGTTGATGCGCATCACCACTAGCCTAGATTTTCCTATCAGTGCAGACATCATGTATAAGTATGTTGCTAGTCCAGCCACATTGAAGACAATGATGTACATGCTTTCATACGAGTTGGACAAAGGAGCTGGAGTAGTGTACCCAGATGCTATGGAGGCAAGGGTCAGGTTTCAAACGAATGTCACCACGGAACACACAAACACTATCAAGGACTACAGAGCTTGGCATCAATATGTTACTATTGATCAGCATGAGGATGTTGAGCAGTTGGACTTCTATAGTTGTCTAAGTCAGAGTGATGTCTAGTTTGGCTTGATCAAGCCATTTTGTTCACATGGGTACATGTGCATTGTAATGTTGAGTCATGTCAAGTGTAAGTCAAGTGTCAATAGTGGATGTAATAGTCATAGAGTAGGTGAAGATTCATGAGGGAGGTTGAATGGTCACAAAGGGGAATGTCAAGGGTCAACCCACCCTTTTCTATAAATAGTCCCTCATAACTCATTGTAGAGGCTTTTGGTTAGCCAAGCTTCTGATAAGACTATCTTGGAAAGAGCTTGGATAGTATTGTAATGCACCTTCGCTTCTCCACTGCACAGATCTAATTCAACTCTTCGGAGGAACAGGTGGATATAGCTTTAACATTCCACTGTTGGGGCTAGCAGGTTTACATGGATGTATTGTATGATTGGGACTTACAATTCTTTATATAATCAAAGCCAATACATTTTCATGCATATGTTGTTATTGTAGTTGGATTGTTCTGGTTGTGTAGCAATGTGTGTTGTTTAACTTATGTAGTTGTGTATGAATTGCTTTGTATGCAATTATATGAATCTTGTTGCAAATGTGTTGTTGGTTTAACTATCAATTTGGATTGTTGGCTGACCTGCTTTCCAGCTTGTGATGCATCTTTGCTTGTGTGTTCCCTTCCCAACTGAGTACTATTACAGGTTGCCAAGGGATGCACTCATCTCAACCCCTATGTGTTAGAACCTCCCATACACCTTCCTTGACTCACTGCAGCGATCACACCCTTGCTACTGACAAAGTTATCTTACTTGCCTTTTTTTGACATCACGGTCAAGGCATTGCTTTATGACCCACTATTGGGACTCCTACACAAAATTCTCTGAGGTATAATTGGGACTTCTTACCGGGGAGATCCCCTTGATATGCTAGCGGGTCCAACACTGCTAACACCAATTTAGATATCTTATAAAAATAACACAAAATGAACAATATGGAATAAATAAATTTATTAATTATAAATAATGAGGACTCCAATCCTCTTCTTTACAATAAATCAAGTACAATAATATTTAGAGCTCCAACCCTAGATGAAGACACTAATATTTCAATTTCTAGGCTCCAACCTGTACTTTTCCAAGCTCCAACTTGGACTTCATGAGGCTCCAACCTCTAGGGCTCCAAGCCTCTCCACTAGCACAAGCTCCAACCTGATCTTCTTGAGGACTTCTATCCTCTATGGCTCCAAAACTATGCTCCAATTCTTCAAGACATGTTCAATGGTTCTTCAAGACTTCCTCAATGCCTTTTGCAACAAGTCCTAACAATATCTTCAAGTTCACCTTTTACTATGCCCTCACTTATCTCATCAATGACAACTTTATCAATTACTGAAGGAGTCTTCAAAGCTCTTCATGATACCCAAGAAACTTCCTTCAAGGTCACTCCATGAGGGTTTCAATCATGCTCCAAAGGCCTCCAATAATATTCAATAAGATCTTCAAGGGTTCAAGGGCTACTTTACAATGATCCTTTTGAAGCAAACTATTGTCAAGGTTCCTCTGAATGATTCTCAATGAACTTCTTCTCAAGAGATGCTCAAACTCCCTCAAGTGTAACCTGTCCAAAACACCAGAAGTCTGCTCACAAGTCTTAGTGTTGCCTGCAATAAACAACAATCTTTAGAATCTTCTTAAGTTTCCTTCAATTGTCTTCAAACGATGTTCAAGTACTGCTTCAAATATGTTCCAAAAATTCCGCTACAAGAGGTCTTCCAAAACTGTCTTTAAAGCTGCTATGAAACCAATTCTTAGTCTGATCTAAACATCTTCAACAATTCCTCAAAGAATGTTCCAAACTTTTGCTAATAGTTGCCCCCTTTATGCCTCTATAAGTACTCAAGGTAGGCTTCGTATCATCCCTAAGAAGTTGCATTAGAATCAATTCAAGAGTTTCTCAAGAAGTCTTCAAGATCTGCTCTAAGGTCTACACCAACAAGATTTTAGTCTACTGAAGAGATATTCTAAGGGATATCCCAACAATGGTTTCCAAGGCAATTCAATACTACTTTAGATGTCATCTTAAGAGGCCTTCAAAATCTGCTCCAAGGTGCTTTCAAAGCTACTTCTATGGCTATTCCAAACTGTCTACAAACGAATGCTTCAAAATCTTTTCAAGGGATTCTCTAAAGACACCAAGGGAGTGCTTCAAAATGCTTCCTAGGTTTTCTCAAATTGTCTCAAAGGGATGCTTTAAAAATTATTTCAAAATACTATCCATTTCAAGAAGAGATGCTCCACATATCTGCTGATGTTCTATATTGCACCAAGTTATTTTCCACATATTTGAGCTTCAATGATTCAAAGTAAATGTCATCTATAGAACACAAAAAAATTTCACCACAAATCTAATTTTAAATGCTTCCACAGGACCAAAAAATCCCACTACAAATCCAAGTTACAACAGGTTCAAATTCTTTCACAGATCCACTAATTCATTTTACAAGCAGAAGATGCCAAAGGTTAGAAAAAGTGCGAGATTTGTAGGTCCAAACATTACTCACATGTTTTGTCCTCCGTTTTCAAATTCTACTTGTGACACAAGTATAAGGTTTGCACAATATATCAATCAAATCCCAATCACATAATCTTCACCAAAATTTGCCCTTTCTTAACTATTTGCTCTTTTCTGCAATTCTTAACTCTTTTCTATGTACTTTATTGACTGAAAATTTCAAAGCTAAAATGGACGAGTTTAGTTGGGTATATATAAATTATTGATTCTATGAAGAGACATGTCTATTTGGAGGAGTCGACATGCCTTAGTGAGCCTACTCAAGTCGGTTGGCAACCCTTTTCAAATTTTAACATACACATATTTAAAAAATTAAAATCTCTATGATGACACAAAGTTAGGAGGTAAATGAGTACTCATTCGAAAGGGCATGACCTCCTCTATAAGTTGATGTAAAAATAATTTCAAGGTTTTGTCTCAATGGTCAAAATTAAAATAATTTGAATGACAATATTTGTAATATTATTACAGTCCCTTAACTAGATATTTCTCAAGATTCATGCTAGGGATTTTTTCTTAGGACATAGTACTAGGGTTCCTATAGTGTGTATCAACAAAGGATAGGGTTTCATTCATGATTTGAAGGTATTCTTCATAGGCTTAAGGTTACATACACATAGGCTTCCATTCATGTATTGGCTTTAGGGCATCATAAGTATTAGATTTAGGACTTGCATTAATATGTTAGGGCTAAGACATCTTCTAGAGCTTAGTGAATTTATTAAATATCTAGGGCATAAATGTTTACTTAGGGTTTTGCACCAATATATTCATTGGCATATACATCATGACCTAGGGTTTCATTCATTCAATAGGGTTTGTTCACCTAGGGTTTTCACAAGTACATCTTAGGGTTAGGGCATTGTGAATTTGACACTTATGGTTCCCATCATCTTCAATAATGACATTATCGTATTGACATCAATGAAAACTTTGTCCAACAGAAAGAAATGAGAAAGAATTCCCTTGTCCTTCCAATAGGAATCAACAAATAATTGAAGAATTAGGAAAATGAGAAGATCCTAAATGTCATGATTTTTCAAGAACCCACCCTCCCTCCTCTAGATGAAAAACACAAGTTCAACATATTACACTCATTTCCATGCACTTGATTTTCATGAAACATCTACTACAAATTTAGAAGTGTAGGATTCAATAAAAATGCATACTCTTGAAGACGCTAGGGACCATGAAGAACTTGAGTCTATTGATGCATTCATTAAAGTTGACAGATGTAAATGGTATTTGAGATGTTTTTTTCTTCACTGTTGATCCTATATATAACACAAACGCCAAGGTATGTCACATTGTAGAATTCTAGCCTCATGAACAACCAAATTGTTCCATAGACTATGAGCAACCATATCAACTCATATATGTGCAAAAGGGAGATTTCAACATTAAAGATACAAGAAAAAGCTCCTAATAATGGATGTCCTTGGCATGTGACTCTCATATGTATAAACATCCATTCACAAGGAAGATCTCAACTAGCAACATTGTGTAGGGCACATCAACTTCAAATTTAGACACATTTTAGGAGTTTTCAACCTTGCATACTGAAATGGTTAATTGTAAGTTGTGGTTTCCTATATTTTTCTAAATCTCATGAATTTTCTCGTCAGTTGTGTGTGTATGTAATTAGGTGTAGCCAGGGAGAATGATAATATTTGTGCAGGTTCTAGTTAGAGCCACCATCAAAACCCCCCTTGCCTACTAATGTAGTGAAAAACATCAATGAGTGGTCTTGTTCATACAATGATAAATATCAGTAGGTTAGCCTCATTGATTTGGATCGAGGAAGCCCACAATAGCATAGAGAAACCTTGGTTCTTCTTTATTTCCCTTCCACATGATGAAGACTACCTTGTAGATTTTGTACAAAATATGAAGAAAATTCTAGCAAACATCCACTATAAGTTTGATGCTTTGTTGTTTTGCTTAGCTGCCAAGCACAAAGGTAAAACCCAAGGTAATGATAAATTCATTTGTTGGTTACATTGGTTGTATGATTTTACCTAACATGTTTTCCTTAGATTAGAATAGGATATGAGGAATAAGCTCTTTAGCATGAGCATGAAATAAGCTTAGATGTTTGTTTTCATTTACCACAATTTCCTTTGCTAAAGTTCCATTTTTGCTTGTGTGATTTCATTTGTAGAAGTGATATTATTCACATGCTTTAATTTAGTTACGTATTTTGCCTTGTCATTTCTATTTCATTTATTTTATTTTTATTAGTTAGTTTCATTTCATTTTGATTATTTCCATGTTAGGAAGGGATAGAATTTGGTATCATTCTCTCCTTGTATTTTAAGTCGCATTGATTAAGCTTTTGAGGCGATAGGTGGAAGATTCTAGGGTTCTCACATCCTCTTGGGTAGATAATATGTCTCATTGTTGGAGCTCATTTACTCCTCATGTTAGCGAGGTTATATACAGATCATTGCAACATTCTTCACCACTATTGTAAGCCAAGGTCACAAGTCATAAGCCATATAACAACCATGTAAGGCTTGCATGAGGCATCCTAGACCTTATGTCTTGTTGTTTTGGTCGTACCATGCCCAATCCCTTGGACTTCATTTTGGGTTCCCTTCATCCTATATAAGGTTGGAAGCATTTAGATGGGCTTACTTGAGGACTCATGGTTTTTTAGGAACGTTCTTTTATATGGGTGATCATTGATGTATGGCCTAGTCCAACCTGTGTCAAGGTGCACCTATGTCTTATCACATGATTAGAGTCTACATAGTCTATAGGTGGCCTTGGTTTTGGTGCAATATTAGTTAGATAGTTCTCATGCATGAAAATCTCACATAAACAATTTTTCACATTTCCTGAGGTAGTTCATGGTTCCCAATGCAAAGTTGTCTCAAAAGTCAAAAAGTCAACTTGGTATTTGTTTGTTCAGCTTGATGAGAGGAGTGCATGCCATGTACGTAGTGCTCAGTTATAGCTTGGTTGAAGTTGGTCAAACAAGTCATACATGTTTCTAGGTGGAAGATCAGGGTTAGCATTGGGAAATTTGGTACATACATTATGTTAGAAATCATCTACAAAATGAAAGGAAGAAAAACCTAAGAGCTAGAATTTCTAGTATCGTCAAGGCATTAGAAAACCAATAATGGATTGATGATGTGGTAGGGATAATGATGCCATGGAAATGTTAGATAGGATATGGAGATTTGGTGGCATATCTGATTCAAATAAAGGCATGTTTCAATATACCCAAGTTCCAAACTGATCAAATTCACTATGGTGTTGGAGATCTTAATCAATAGGGGCTAAGTCAACTTTACTATGTAGCAAAAAGTCAAACAAACTAGTTGTTGGACAATCAACTAGTAGTTAATAAACCATTATAATTTTTATATAAAAGGATAGCCTCCCCTTTAGCAAAGGTGGTTGTTGTTTAGTGAGATAAGTGTCATCAATAAATAAGTCCCATTTTACAAACTTGTGTTTAATTATTTAGTTCATTGTGTGGGATAGCTTTTAATAACTTTTTTGATCCATAAACTATTGTGGATATTCCACTAAATAGTTTGTCACAATAGATTTGGTAAAATTATACTTAAAATCCAAAATCTACATTATGAGTGTTTATTTCTCCTTAGATTTATGGATCTATAAAATATTGTTTATTACATATGCATGCAAATTATAATTATGCGGAAAATAGATAATAGGAAAATAAAACTCACAAACCACAAATTAACACAAGACATAATCTAAGAATTTTTTTGGGAGAAAACCCAACTATAAGGTGAGACCACTCTAGTCTCTTTCTCTGATGGAAAATGGATGCAAGTACATAGAAGTGAGGCATGTGTCCCGTGTGCTACTGCAGTGCACTAATCCTCTTTGTTTTCTCTCTCCCTATCCAATCTTTGACTACTCTGATCATCTATGGAGCAAATGCACTTGAATTGAATGTAACGCCTTTACCTCATAGTGGTTCGGTTATAACACAACATGATAACCTACTAATGGTTAGGTTTCACTCCTTCAACTCTTAACTAGAGTTATAATATGGACTCTTTTAGAGTCTTCTTCATCATGATCATGTGGCTAGCCCATCTTCCATGAATAATGGGGGTTGATTGTTGGAAACTAGATCACTACTAAGGTGGAGGTGGGGTGTGAATCATTAGTGATGGCCTTTATATCAATTTAAATCTTTTTACCATAATATCAAATAGACATGCACATTCACAACATTTTCTTAACTGAATATGAAAGAAACAATAAACTCAAAACATAATAACCATGAGAAACATCAACACAAGTATGCACACATACAGACACAAGTATTTCTAATGGAAAGCCTTTTGGGAGAAAACCATCCTGCTACTATTGTGCTACTCAATTCTTTTATTATTCTATTGAACAAATTGTACATGGATTATCTTACAACCATTAGTCGAAAGACTCAACTTCCTTCACAATATGCTGGCACCTATTAGACAAGAAATATGTTTCTCTCGTGGATCTATGGAAATCCATCCACTAGAAGCACCCATGACCAACGATCCTCACCCAACACCCATTGGACTATCCAATATCGACTGGATGGAGAAATATGTTCCTTTTATTGAATATGTCGAATCAATGTCTACTTTGAAGCCTCTACACCTTCACTTTCTCCATGTGTACCATGTTTCATATATTTTCAAATTAGATTCTCAATTCGCACAACATGAGCAATATAATACCTCCATAATTCTATACATAAAATCTGAATAAGACTCGGAGGAGATAAAATCTTCACTTCCTCTCACACTGAAAAACTGCTTTCAAACACTCCACAAGTTGCCAATTTTTTTCCACAAACAACACAAATTGTGAATCTTCTTCTCAATTCTATCTCTGGTTTGTGCACATAATTCTCTAATATAACTCTACAAAAACTATGTGAGAAATTTTTGCAATCTCTACTCACTCACAATGCCCTCACAATGTCATACCCACACACTCTCAAGACAACCAACAAAATAGACTAAAATCCTTTCTCTATTTATCATTTTTCTGTGTTGATTAACTTAGTAAATGCTACAGGTTATGGACCACTCAACAATTATTTTCACACACTTAAGATTTAGTTGAGATAGGATTCTTGACCAAATCAACTACTAACTCCTTTATAATTTTGATATTTTCAACCTTTATCAGCCTATAGAGGCCCCATGAACTTTTCTGACCATATGCTGAAAACTTATGATCAAGAATGTCGCCACAACACCAAAATTAGTTGAGAAACATGAGGAATGTGGAGAAAAACTCGTGAAAAACCTCAATTGCTCCCACAACATAGGATAAATTCAAATGGATCTCCTCAATTGCTCCCATAGGCCTTCTTGCTAGCGACTAGAGCCTTTTAGTCACTCCCATAGGCCTGTGTGCTAGAGACTGGGGATTTTTAGTCACTCCCATGGCTCATCATCCATGCTACTGGGGTAGAGGATGAAGGGAAACATCTATCCTCAGCTCAGAAACTACTCAACCTTCTTCCAGAGCTTGGCAAGCCTCTGTAGGACCTCTGGAAGTCACTAGTACCTTTTCAACACTTCACCAACTCACTACCACATCACTATCATCATCATCAGTCAAACTAGGTTGACTAGGATTCCATCCAACAACCATACTAAACATTTGGGCCATCAAGACTTCTCTACAACATCTCTTCCATCAGTATGAAACTACAAAACATGTTAGATGTCCTTCAACAAATGTACAACCATCTCAAGCATTCACTAACACTTGTAGATCCTCTCCAAGGCCATGTGTAACATCATCAACAAGGACCTAATTGGAATATGTAGACATGGAGACCTAATCAGCAAAGCTCCTCAACTCTAACTCTTGTAGTAGCCACCAACACCTGTATGTAGCAACATGATCAATAAGATCATCACATCTCCAAGCTAGTCCAAGCTAGTAGATAGGCCAAGGACCATCTACACATCATCCATACATAAGCCACCTGTAGCCACACATACACATGCATAACCAATTCACCTGCAACCGAAACAAATAGGTTGACATCAATGCCAACCAACAACACACCTACAACACTGCAATACACATCAATGCCAACAATATCCCCCTTTGGCATTGATGGAAACCCGAGTTGAAACAACCATCTGAAACTGATCCTCATCTTCACATTCCCCCCCCCCTCCCCCTTTACATTAATGGAAACAAACTAAACATGTCAAGGATGAATGATATATAATCCTCTACATGCAATGGGATCCATCAACAAAAACATATACTCCACTCAATATCATATGTAGGCAATGAAAAATGGAGTGCAAGACTGAAAGGAAACAACACTACCCCATATAACCGAAAAATATATGCAATAAGCTCCCCCTGGACACAAGCTATGTCCAAAAAACAAGCAACAACAATGACTGGAACACATGTTCTCTCTCTTGAAGCAACACCAACATAATCCATGACATAATAGTAATAGAAGATAAAATCACCAATACATAGCAATAACAACATAATGTGACAAACAACAACAACATATATCCTCTCCACACTGAATTATCAAGCAACAAAAAACTCATACATCATCAACAACAATGACTATACGGAAGCAACATCTCTCTGAATTAGTCATGGTAGTAGCAAATACATGATTTCAAAACACAACAATATCACCAACCACACTCCATTGAATGCAAACATCTCCATAGTTGAAAGTGTGTGTGTGTGTATATATATATATATATTAATGCCTCCTTGCCATATGTAAGAGGCTACTCCAACATGGACCAATTGACTATGACCAAATGATATGCAATAGAGTACAGGGCCTCATAGGCTTATTACATGGCTACAAAGGTGATAATACATGATTATACAATTACATCAATAAGCCCATATATGGTTGAATCGTGACTCACATGACTCTCTCTCAATGCGTAAATGACTCAAGAATGTCCCACCATGATAAGTATGATAGTGTACAAGAATAATACATTAAATACATGGCTGCAACAACACTACTAACATCCCATACATAGTTGGACTAACTCTCATGACTAAATAAGAAACATATACCTAGCATAGATCTCATAACAATCCTCTCATTAATGCATGTGCATAGAGAATTTGATCAACCACATGTGCTCTTTATGGCAACAAGATAATGTCAATATAAATCACATAAGAGACATGTATCAACCTCTCAAAATCATTAACCATGGATTCAAATATCAATAGTAATTGTCAAGACATAACTATGTATAGTGGTTCAACAATAACATGTATCAACAACATCATGAATAAAAAATATAGCATCCAATCAACCCAATATATCAGATATCTATAGCTATACATGGAAACAACAATAACCATCATATGGAGTATGATTCTCTATAAGATACTCAAAACTAATAGCAACAAATAAGCATATAATGATGTAATGACAACATCAACATCACATCAACAACCATACTAAAAAACATAAGCATCATCATATGTAACAACAACATCATTATGAAACACATCCATCATAAATATAAACATCATGCATCATCATCGTACTAATCTCCATGGCACCACCACATGCATAAAATCATCAACCCAAAATGCATGATGCAACTACATATGCAGTAAATTATCCATGCATAAACAAAATGAGAGCTCATGCAACAATGATATATCAAATAAACATATAGCATGGAATACATAGCCAACTCCTCTAAGGAACCATGGTGCCATCAAAACCATCGAAATTTTGGAAGCATATAAAGTGCTCCCCTGAACATTTGTCATACTTCTTCCCAACCACACCTTAGCAAAGACAACATCAATAGCAAAAATCCATTATCAAGAAAACATAATCAAAGAGATAAGCATCAATACAAACTATTGCATGCAAAAACAAAATGCGCCATATACTCCCCCTGAGCCTGTGAATGCTTCACATCCATTTTTCAGTCTAAAAGATCTATCATGCAAGAGAAAGCTGCAATATGTGTTGATCTTTTCTACTCTGAGCTCGAAGATGAAGAGCACTTCTTTTTTCTCATTTCTTTCCTTACTCTTCCCTTCAATACATAAACATTATCCGATGCCTTAACTCCTTTAGCAATTATCCTCTTTGATCCTTCTTTCCTGATGAAGAAACCTTTATAGTTTAAGATCACTTCCTTACCTCCATCCACCATTTGGATCACACTTAGAATATTGTGGGTAAGACCCTCAAAGAGCCATATATCTTCAACATTGGTCCTCTTTTCACCAAGGTTGGCCTTGCCACTTCCCAATACTCTTGTTGGTTCACTTTCTTCAAAAACATCATGACCACTTTTGAATTTCTTCGAGAAGTGAAATTTTCTCCTATCTCCTGACATATCACGTGAAAATCCATTATAAATATACCATTTATCATCCTCATCATATGAATAAAGAGAAATACCGCACTTTCTTGATTGTTCCTCCTTTTTCTTCCACATAGCTCTTGGTTGATTCCTTGGTTGTGCATAACTTCTTTGGTTGTTGATTTTGTACTAAAGGTCTCATGGATCTAGGCATATGGAAATCCTTGGCCATGTGCCAAATTTTTGAAACATATAACATTCTACATGACAAAGATAAGAAGCCAAAGGATCTAATCCCTTGTTCTCATGCTAGATTTCCAACTTTTTGTACTAGATATGCAATTAATGTCCTTATGGCCAAAAATGTTACAAGCATAACATAAACCATTAAACAAACTTGTATACCTGAAATAAGATCCCATTCTTTATTGTCCAAAATGTTGCATAGATGTATCCAATTTGATCCTACAATAGGCTACCACATGTCCAAACTGGTGACGATTGAAGCACTCAATCTCATTCATCAAGGGAGCAAATGAATTCTGATTTCTCCTTTGAACTCTGCTACTATCAACTCTAGGAGGGTATGATCTTATTGGCATAAAATCTCCTTTCAATTTTCTACTTTTCTATTGATGAATTTTCTGCCTCTTTTCTCCAACATTGTCATGGATACTCACAATTTTCATTGTAGGCTTCTTTCCTACATCCGAATTTGCATCTCCTCTTTGAAGGTTAAAGCTAGATTTTCTCACTACTATGTTGCTCTTAATTTTTTCAAGTTGTTGGTATTTTTCTTCAATTTTCTTTCTCACTTTTTCTACTACATTTTTGAGTGCTTCTACATAATCTTTCTTTTCCTTTTGCTTGTTGCACATTACTTCTTTGTTTCTTTTTTAATCTGCCATTTGGGTTCTCAAGGTAGTGAGCTCCTCCTTGAGATTTTTCTCCTTCTCATCACAGATCTGGAACAATTTCTTATGATCTCTACATGTAACTATTAGTTTTTCCACTTGAGTAGTTAATTCTTTGATCACAACCATTGTTGATTCATATTCAACTTTAATAATAGAAAGATTCTTCTTATTTTCACCAAGTGGCTCTATAGAATCATTATAATCATAATTCGAAATTTCTATCAAAATATTACCTCATGACACATCTGATTTGGTTGAGAGTTCACAATTTGCAGCTTCTTTTGTAATGGATTGATTTTCTTCCTTTTTCAAACCCTTTGTCTTTTGAGACATCATCTTCTTGCTTCTAGCCATAATCCACGATCTACTCTCCAAATGGTCAAGATTCACTGAAGAGCACCATCTCTAAATACGAATTGTTGGAAACTAGATCACTATTTGGGGGGGGGGGTGTGAATCAATAGTGATGGCCTTTAGATAAATTTTGAATCTTTTTACCACAATATCAAATAGCCATACACATTCACAACATTATCCTAAGTGAATATGAAAAAAAGAAATAAACTTAACACATAATAATCACAAGAAACATCAACACAAACATGAACACAAGTATTTGTACTGGAAACCCTTTTGGTAGAAAACCATCCTGCTATTGTGGCGTTGCTCACTTACTTTATTATTTTTCTTAATAATTTGTATATGGATTAGTTTACAGCCATAAGCCATCATATTTGGCTTCCTTCACAGTACACTGGCACTTGTCACATAGGAAATATGTTTCTCTCACGGATCTACGAAAATCTATCTGTTGGAAGCACCCATGACCAACGATCCTCACCAAACACCCATTGGACTATCCAACACCAATTATATGGAGAAATTTGTTTCTTCTACTGAATATGCCAAATAATTGTCTACTTTGAAACCTCTACACCTTCAATTCCTCCATGCGAACCACGTTTCATATATTTTCAAACTTGGTTCTCAATTCGCTCAACATGAGAAAACCAATAGCTCCATCATTCTGCACTTAAAATCTAAATAAAAAATCTAACTTGGAGGAGAGGAATTATTCATTTATTCTCCACTAAAACACTACTCTCAAACACTCTAAAAGATGCTAATTTTCTACCACAAACAACACATAAATTATAAATCTTCTTCTCAACTCTATTTTTTATTTCTACACACAATTCTCTAATATAAATATGCAAAAGATATGTGAGAAACTACTGCAATCTCTAGTCACTCACAATGCCCTGACAATGGCATAACTAGACACTCTCAAGACAACCAACAAAATAGACTCAAGGCCTTCATTTATTTATCATTTTTCTGTGTTGAAGTAACTTAGTAAATTCTACAGGTTATGGACCACTCAACAATTCTTTTCACATGCTTCAGGTTTGGTTGAGATAGGCTTATTGACCAAATCAACCACTAACTCCACTAGCCTTTTGATATTTCAACCTTGATCAACTTCTAGAGGTCCCATGAAATTTTCCGACCATATGTCGAAAATTTCTGATTAAGAATATCGCCACAACACCCAAATTAGCTAAGTAGCGTGATGAATGCAGAGAAAAACTCCTGAAATACCTCAATTTCTCCTACAACATAGGCTAAATTCGATTGGAGCTTCTTAGTCGATCCCATAGGCCTTCCTGTCAGCGACTAGAGCTTTTCAGTTGCTCCCATGACTCATCATCCATGAGACTGGGGCAAAGGATGAATTGAAACATATTTCCTTAGCTCATAAACTTCTCAATGTTCTTTCAGAGTTTGACAAGCCTTTCTAGGACCTCTAGAAGTCACTAGCACCTTTGCAACACTTCACCAAATCACTTCCACATCACTATCATCATCATCAATCAAACTAGGTTGACTAGGATGCCAACAAACAACCATACTAAACATTTGTGCCATCAAAACTTCTCTACAACATCTTTTCCATTAGTATGCAGCTCCAGAACATGTCAGACATCCTTCAACACATGTACAACCATCTCAAGCATTCACTAACACTTATAGATCCTCTCCAATCCCAATGTATAACATCACCAACAAAGACATAATTGGGACATGGAGACATGGAGACCTAATCAACAAGGCTCTTGAACTCTAAATTATGTAGCAACCACCAACACCTGTATGCAGCAACATGATCAAGAAGATCATCACATCTCCAGGCTAGTCCAAGCTAGTAGACATGCCAAGGACTGTCTACACATCATCCATACACAAGCCATCTGCAACCACACATACACATGCATAACCAATTCACATGCAACCCAAACAACCAGGTTAACAGTAATTCCAACCAACAACACACCTAAAACACTGAAAAACACATCAATTCCAACACTAACATGGCATCCTCTCAAATTATGGTGGTCAAAATAAAGTGTTCAACTTCTGAGTGGAATAACTTTTGCATACAGACTCTGATTGAGGAAATTCTTGCACCAATGTAAGCATAGAATAACAAAAAAAGGTGTTGAACTTATGCATATAAAATTTACCCCAAACAATATCTATTTTATGTCTCAAACCACTCTCAAAAGGTTTCAGACCCCAATTTTCCGAATTGGGTCTTATCAGTAAAGTTGGTCCTGTGAGATAATTCCTTCACTTTTTCCACTTTAAAAGCATAGAGATGGATGAAAAATAATATGATGATCCAATTTGGAACATCTTTCTTTCTTGATTAATTGTTTATTATGTTCTTTATTCTAACATATTTTCTAATATGTAAGATCACATGGAGACAAATAGGTTGAGCCATCAAAGAACTACATAGTCATGTGGAGAAGACAAACTAGGGGGAGACCCCACTTTGTCTTCTTATTTGCATGTGGATCACTTCAAGACAAGTTGGTCCATTTCGTGAAGAAGCTTCAATTAAAAAGGGGTTCTTACTCCATCTCTCACTCAAACTGAAGGTCAAAGAACACCACATCAGAGGGTCACTCCCAGTTGGGTCTGAAAGATAGAAGATTTGTTAAGTTACAAGTGGGGGAAATTTCTATTATAAACTAGACCCACTATCATGACAAAGTGTAATATCAACTTAAGGAGGCACATAATTCACATCCCAAAAAGTGAGCTACATCATTCATAATACATGGTCTAATGTGAAATAACCATTATACTTTAAAAATTACAAAAAATGTCTAATTTAATGCTTGAGCTTAGGATTTACTTGTTGATTTTTACATTATTATCATAGACAACAACCTTTTAATCTTGGGATAATTGATCATAAAGTAGAATCTAATCCAAGGTTAGATACATTTGTTTTTGCAAATATTGGACATATTTTACACTTTGTATCTATTATTTGAGAGAAAATCTAAACTATTTGTTGGTTGCAACATACAAAATCTACATCGAATATCAATGTTTCTTGACTCCAACAAGTAAGTGAACTATCAAAAACCTTGTCTAGTGACTCTATATTGGTTTTAACTTGTTAAGTTACTATTTTAGAGTCAAAATATATGTTTTCTATCTCTATTTAAATTCCATCTTAAATCTGAATTTTTTTGGGCACTTTGCTTAAAGGGATTTGGTCCCATTCTACAGAAAGTACAAATTTCAGCGTGTTGGAAATTGTGATTTTTGTTATTATAGGTTGGAAATGGGTCTCATCAGGCTCATTTCTCAACGTCCAACCTTCCCACCCTTAGACCTATGATCTAGGGGTGATTTTGCATTAATTGGATGCTCAAATTGAGTGAAATAGGTTGTTTTCCCTATTGTTCGCAGTAATGTGTGCAATTTAATTTAATAGGATAATGATCTAATTTGCTATATAAACCTCCTAACAAAAAGACTAAATTGAAAGAGAACATCATTAATGGTTAAGACATTTTTTTCTACATCCTTTTTGAGTACCTATATGCTATCATTTAACATCAATTGTTGTAGTTTTTCTTGTTGTTTTAGTTTTCTACTATATATTCATGCATAGAAATAGTGGGACAAATCAAAGAATTAACTCCTCTGATTCTCATTGACCCCATTTAAGACACTATTCTTAATTGGAGTTGGTTGAGGTATTAATTGGGAATCCTCCCTTGGCCATTCAAGAGGATGTTGGGTCTAAAGGGTGGGGGTTTAGGTTGAGGTGACAGTCGATTCCTACCATGTTTTTGCCAATCCCGGCATGTTGCATGGACCTTAGAAAACTTGCTAATTGGATCGATAACACCTACTATTCCCTAGAAATTAAAGCAATGTGATGTTTGTATCCTTGAAAGACATGGCAAACAATGCTTCCATGATTCCACTTCTAGAGCATGTAGAAATTCTGTGCTGTTACATTCTAATTCATGTGGTGATATGTATGTTCCAATTTATAATGAAAATAAATATATCATGTCTATTACACCAAGAATTGCCAGGTTTACTTATTGAAAGATAAATCACAAGCTTTTGAAACTTTCATGTATGGATTCAAAATGAAATACAATCACATATTGATTCTCTTCGTGTTGATAATGGAGAAGAATATACATCTAATGAATTTGAAAAATATCTACACTGACATTGGATTCAACGTCAAACTACAATTCCATAAAATCATCAACATAATGGTGTAGCCGAAAGAATGAACAAATATGATCTTAATTATGGTTTGTTCCATGATGTTTTTAAAATAATATTGATGTTTTGGGTTGATGCAATTGTATGTGCAATATATGCGAAAAACAAGTGTCCATCTCATGCTCTTGAAAATAAGACCCCATATGAAATGTCATATGGCCACATTCCTTCGGTGAGACATCTCAAGGGTTTTTGTTCCACCTAATATTCCTTCATTCCTAAGGAGCAAAGAATTTAACTTGATTGAAGGAGTTAGAAATGCATCTTCTTGGGGTACTCAAATACTGTTAAGGCATATCATCTTCATGATGAGGTAAACAAATTTATTTTCTCTAAAGATGTAAATTTTATTGAATCTTCCAAAAAATTAAAACTATTGAGCAACATGTTAATCATCTCAATAGATTCACTCATGTAAAGAAATTATGAATTTAATGATGAGATTCCACATCTTGAATGGGGGATCCCTATCTTTGATCGAATTCTAGAATCTCCTTTCGCATCACCATACCCCCTCATGAAGTTCCAACAACTTCATCAAATAAAGAAGATCCATTGGATGATGTGTGTGAGAGGATTTAAAGGCCGAATGTTGATGCAACACCATCTTAATTAGTGGAGCAACCTAGACTATCTCAGAAAGTTCCACCAATTTAGCTCATCAAGACACTTGAAACTATTCATCTTGATGAGGTCAAAAAGACAAGAACCTAAGTTTCCACTAGACAAGATGTAGGTGACATAGAAAGTTTAGATTCAGGTGATGTAAATGATACAATTTTTTCATATGACTGTGAATTAAATTTATCAACTAACTTTGAACCAACTCCTTTTGAAGTTTGTTTTCATGATAAGTAGAAAGAAACAATGCAAGAGTATGATGCTCTCCTCAATAATTAGACATGGAATTTGGTGGACCCTTGATTTATAACCAAACCAAATGCTTTCAAGTGGATATTGAAAAGAAAGTATAAATTGGATGGTCACTTGACAACCACAAAGCACAACTCCTGACACAAGGATTTGCACAATAAGAAGGCATTGATTATGAGGCTTTTGCTCCCATAGAAAAATGGATCACCATTATACTATATTTTCCTCAACAATACAAAATAGATAAGTTCATCAAATGGATGTGAAGACTACTTTTTTGAATGGAAACTTGAAAGATAATGTCTTCATGTCTCGAAAGCAAAAAAGAATTGTGAAAAGACAAGAACAAAAATATGTAAACTCATCAAATCCTTTGATGGCATGAAAGAAGCATTATGGGTTTGGTGTGAAAAGTTAATTGAGCTAACCTAAAATTTAATTTCAAGCACTTTAATCTTAATGATGTGACTATGTTTGTCAAGAAAGTTGGAAAAATTGTTGTGTACCCTTGTATTATATGTAAACGATTCGCTGATAATACGGAAAATGAAAACTATATTGCATTCGTCAAGAAAAAGTTGAAGGCCTTGAGATGACAAATTTGGGACATATTCACTAGTACATGATTATTGAAATGACTCAAAAGCCAAAATATATAATAATCTTCCAAAATAAGTATATTGAATAATTGTTGAACAAGCTTGGCAAGGTTAAATGTAACCCTCTATCTATTCCAATGGAATAATATTTGAAGCTCACTTCAAAAGAAAAGAATGAATCTGATGATCAACCAAGTACATAGAACTTGTACAAAGTATTATCTACCTTAACATCACAAAACCAAATATTTCATTTGTTGAGATGTTTTCTATGTTTATGCAAAAAAATTGTGAATGCCATTGGTTTGATATAAAGAGTTCTAACAACTTGAAGGGAACTTAAGATTTTGGACTTAAATATCCCAAGACGAATGACTTCAACCTAATTGGATATTCTTATTTAGATTTCAACAGGGATAAACAAAATGGAGTCTCAACTTCACCTAATAACAATTGTCTCGTAAAGGTCATGCAAATAATCAATTCCAACATATTCGACACAGAATATGTGCCCGCTATAGTCCAAATAAAGAAGATTGTGACCGAGGAAAATAAATGAAAATTTCCAAGGGAAATAGGTGAAAACTACTCCTCTTTTGACTGACAATACTTCTACAATCAAGTTTCCCAAGAATCCTAGATTCCATGATTTAACCAAGAACAACAAAAAGTACCATCTAATTGATATCATATAGAGGCCAAGACTATTCATTTGAGACATTGTTCCACAAATGAGCAAATTGTGATCATTTTCACCAAATGCTTGGACGAGAAAAGTTTGAAAGTCCATAATGGTGTTTGGACTAACAAACACCTCTTTAGATTGAGGGGGAAATTACCTAATCTTTAACAATTAAAGTAATTGTAAGTATTTATAAATAATTAGGAAAAATATGAAAATAATGGGAGAGTAAGAAGAGCCATAAGACTCATAGAATAAAAATAATCATAAGATGTTGAAAGATGAAATCTAAAATCATGAAATTATATGTTTATGAAAGTCTCAACTCCATGGAATGCAATCAAATGTAAAATTAATTCTTATCCCTATTAAAAATATTTAAATAACTCATAGTTAAGTTTTTATTAAATTTAACATGTTTG
>APFE031663758.1:138208-152099 GCA_000404065.3 Pinus taeda | reverse complement strand
GGAGGATGGATATTACTCTCTTAGATATGCTTTTGCCCATTACCACCCATTTAAGGAACATCTAAATTATATAATTACAAATGCTTTTGCCCATTACCAACTATTTAGGGAACACCTAAATTATATAATTACAAGCAAATTAAAACATGATCATTAAATTTAAAATTCTATCTTGACAAAAAAAAGTTTTTTTTTTTTTTTTTTTTTAATATGCAAATGGAAATTCAATTTTGTAATTTGTTCTTAAAGGGAAGGAAAAACTAAATGTTTACAAATTAAAACATAATTACAAAGTGCTTTTTCCCATTTTCAAACTCTTTAGGGAACATCTAATTATATAATTAGAAGCAAAATTAAAAACAGAATCATAAAATTTAAATTTTATCTTGACAAAAAATAGATTTTTATTATTTTAATAAAATTAAATTGTTAATGACAATAAACAAATGGAAAAATCAATTTATAAATTTGTTTTAAAATGAAAGGAAAACTATGTTAAAAAGAAAAACAATTTCCCCTTGACAAAAATAGATTTTTATTATTTAATAAAATTCTCTTAACAAAAAAAAAAAAGATTTTTATTATTTTTATATAATGTTAAATTGTAATGATATTATAGATTTTCACGGTCGATTGTTTGATGGGGAGGACACGCTGCATTCTGATCTAGGGTTTGAGTTAGGGTTCGAAGTTGGTGACCATGGTGGGTCGTGGAGGAGGGAGTTCTGCTCCCTCCTACAATCACATAGTCGCAAACAGAAACAAGGAAATTGATCTGCATCACTTCAAGAAACCAACAGAGGGGATCAATGAGGACACTAACACATAAAAAATTAAAACTCATGAGCAAAGAGCAAATCATGAGGAAGATAGCAGGGAGAAGAGGAAAGAGGGCAGCATTCAGAAAGATGCACCTTTGAGGGAAACAGGGGGCTGCAAACCCAAGCTGACCATCACTCCTCGGGTCATTTTAAGTGACCCGGCGCTACAGGTGCACAGAGATAAGATGGCGGAACACACAATCATATGTAAATTTTATGGGGACCTGGTCGACAGAGAAGGCCTTACATGCATGGATAAGGTACCACTTGAAACCAAATGGAGAAATAAACCCTCACCTTGGATCCAAGGGTTTCTTCATGGTGGTGTTCAGGAGCTTAGAAGCTAAAGACAAAGTGATCAATGGAGGGCCCTATTTTTACGCTGCTGGAGGCCTGTACATGCAACCTTGGGTGATGAACTTTGTCCTAGAATGAGAAACGTTCACTTTAGTACCGGTATGGATAAGACTTTACTCACTTCCTTTAGATTATTGGCTGTTGGAGTCTCTAAAGGCTATTGGCAATAAACTAGGGCATTTTATAAAGATATCAGATGCAACATTAAGAGAAAAATACACTTCCTTCGCCCGAATCTGTGTGGAAATGGACCTATCTGGGGAACTCCCAGACAAGATCATTTTAGAAGTTTATGATGAGGAATGGGTGCAGGCAGTGGACTATGAGCATGTCCCATTTAGGTGTCGCAAGTGCCATGAACATGGGCACCTATATAGAGACTTCCCATAATAGTTTCAAAATCTTAGAAGAAGAAATTGGAAACAACGGGGAAAACCAGAAATCGAAGACTAAGACCAATGGGAAGGATAGAGATACTACCATGGAGGACATACCAGAAAACAACCAGCAACAGGATGATCTGCCGAACAGTGTGGAGCTCAGTGGGGACCATGAGATGACCCCAAGTGAGGTGGGAATAGAGGATCATGAACTACAAGAGGTTCTTGAGGAGGAAAACTTGGATCTAGAAAAGTTTCTGGAGCATGGTATTACCAAAGGAGTTGACTCCCTACTAAAAGAGGAGTTTGATAGGGTTCAACAAACCTTCCTATGGAGATCCCAATTGAAAAGCTCTGGAGTCAAAAGAAACCGTGAAAGCCAAGAAAATATAGGGGTGAAGATGATGGAGGATACACCGAGGCACTCTTCCAAGAACTCAAGTAGGAAAAGAGGAAGGAAAAGGCAGAATGAGCTACTGACAGAATGTGGAAAACTCATGATCAACTCAGGTAAGATGAAAGATCTCACCATTTACTCTTTTACAAACCTTTCTTAGTGAAGTTCACAACCTGGAATATTGGGGGCCTAGGAAGTAAAAGGAAACAAAGGAATCTCAGCAGCAGAATAAAAGAAGGAAACCCAGACATGGTTTTCATTCAAGAAACAGAATGTTCGATGGATAAAATCAGAGAAATACATAGCAAATGGTTGAGCAGGTATGATTATCTAGAGGTTAAGGCAGACAACTCGGTAGGAGGGATTCTTACGCTCTGGGATCCCGAAAATCTTGGAATCCTGGACGCGGAAGCGTTCAGGAACTATCTTTCACTGGTAATACGACCTGTGGGTGATAAGGAGAGTTACATGATTACAAGTGTCTATGGTCCTCAAAAATCATAAGACAAACTCAAGCTTCTCACTTCCCTTAAGGAGTTAAGAGAGAGATATCCTAATATACCTTGGATTCCGGCAGGGGATTTCAATATGATCAAATCTCTCACAGAGAAAAAAGGGGGTCCCAGAACACTAGGCAAAGACTCCATTGTTTTCCGAAACTTCATAAATAACATGAGATTAGTGGATGCTGAAACAATAAATGGCACCTTCACCTGGAACAACAAGAGAGGAGGGGCTTCTTAAGTTGCCTCCAAACTAAACATATTCATGATCTCAGAGGACCTATTTCTCACAGGCCTTGACATGTCAACTTTAATCCTTCCTTTTGGAGGCTCAGACCACTGGCTAGTCCAGCTTGAAGCCACTTTTATGGGCACACTGAGGAACAGACCTTTCAGGTTTGAAAATGTCTGGCTTTCTCACCTTGACTTCACCAGCAATATTGATAAATGGTGGATGGAAGAGTTTCCCTTTCAAGGCATCAAAAAGTTTATGCTACAACAAAGACTTGAACACATCAAAGTTAGACTCAAAGATTGGAACAAAAAACAGTTTGGTAACATTTTCGAAGCCAAAAAAGAAGTTGAACAGAAAATTCAGGGGATTAATCAGCTTATGATCACAGAGGGCTTTAACGAGGAAAGGAAATCTCAAGCAGATGTTCTTCAGAAGGAATGGGATGACAGGGGCATGAAAGAGGATATTTTTTGGAGACAAAAATCAAGAGTATAGTGTATTAAAGAAGGGGAAAGAAATACAAAGTTTTTTCACAAGTCAACTTTGAGTCACAGGTCACACAACAAAATTCTAAAACTCAAAGATTCTCAAGGGAAAGAGCTTGTCACCCACAAAGAAATGGAATCTGTCCTAGTACAACACTTCCTTAGCATTGCAAAGGAGCCTCTCTTAGACAGGTCATAGTTCATTAACAAATTCACAAGGTATATTCCCAAGCTTGTCACAAGGGAAGACAATAATAATCTCAATAGGCTAGTATTCGAAGATGAGGTCAGTGAAGTTATCAACGAGATGCAAAATGGGAAAGCTCTTGGCCCAGATGGTTTCAATGTGGACTTTTTCAAAGCATGCTGGAAGACAGTCAAACAAGACATCCTTGAGGTGGTGGAAGACTCAAGAATATCCAGATTGGTCCTGAAGGCTCTCAATGCCTCATTCATAGCTTTGATTCCAAAGCAAGAGAAAGCCATCACACCAAACAGATTCAAACCCATAGCTTTATGTAATTTGGTGTACACAATTATTTCAAAAGTAATTGCTAGCAGACTCAAGCCCCTTCTTCCAGCTCTCATATCAGAGGAGCAAACTAGTTATGTGGAAGGAAGATAGATTCTCAACAATATCACACAAGCTCATGAGATGGTACACTCTCTGAAAAGCAACAAGCAAGCTGGCATGATCATACAACTTGACTTAGCGAAAGCTTATGACAAGCTAAGTTGGTATTACATAAGGGCAGTGTTGAAAGCTTGTGGTTTTGACCACAATTGGATCATATGGGTTATGGCTCTTGCATCCATATCCAATTTCTCAATCTTGCTTAATGGCTCGCCCTCAAAACCTTTATGCCTTCTAGGGGTCTAAGACAAGGAGATCTGCTCTCCCCCTTCCTCTTTGTGCTCATGATGGAAGGGCTAGACAGAGCGATAAAAATGGCAAGTGATGAGGGAAGAATCAAGGGTTTGAAACTCACCACAGATGGAGTGACCTCAACTCACCAACAATTTGTGGATGACACTATGCTACAGGGCATTCCCATAGTCAAGGAAGCCAAAGCTTTTAAACAAATCTTAAATGACTTTGCTATGGCCGCTGGTACAGAGGTAAGCCTTGACAAATCAAAAGTTTTCTTTTTTAACACTAACATTGCTATTCAGAGAAATCTTACCAGAATTCTAGGGTTCCAAAGGGATCAGTTACCCTCTAAGTACCTGGGAATGCCCCTTACAGACAAACCTCTAAGCAAGGGAGTGTGGGAGCCGATCATTAACAAACTTCAGGATAAGGTCAGGAAATGGACATGCAGATATTTAAATTTAGTAGGGCACCTTATGCTCACAAAAGCTATCCTGCAGGACATACCCATTTTCATAATGTCTTCTCTTCCTATTCCTAAAGGAGTTTTACAATAGATCAGGAAAATTCAAAGAGATTTTCTTTGGGGAAAAGGGGAAGAGAAAAATAAGTGGGTTTTGGTAACTTGGGATAAGCTATGCAAACCTAAGGCCCATGGAGGTTTGGGGCTTCATGACCCTGAAACCCTTAGCAGAGTTTCGGGTGCAAAGTTTTGGTGGAGGTGGTTCAAGGAATCGAAAACCCTTGGGCCAAGATTTGGAAATAGAAATATGGATGAAATTGGAAAGAAACAAATCATATTCAAATGTCTGGGCTTATCCAGGGCTCCCACATTTGGAACCTTGCTTGGAAAAATAGAGGCATTGTCCAGTAGCACAGCTTCTGGGAGATCCGAGATGGGAACTTGGAAACATTCTGGGAGGACAACTGGCAGCAAGAACCAAACTTGTTTAGGGAAGAACTAACTAATCTCAAGATGACACCGACAACAAAGGTTTATGCATGGTAAGTGACTTCTAGGAGAAAGTAAGGAACAATAGCAAATGAAGAATATGGAAGGATCTAGGGTACAAGAAAGAGAGCCCTTTGAAAGCATAGGCGAACTCTCTTGCTATGGACTTGGAACAAAGGAAGATTTTGGTTTCATCCTCACCTGACCAACTAAGATGGGGAAGATACACAGAAGGTAACTTTAACCTAAAAGAAGCCAAACAAATAGCCCTAGGGTTCAATCATCAAAACCCTGATAAGGCACAGAAGAACCTCTGGCAGCACCCGCATTAGATGAAGATAAAGTTGTTCATGTGGTTAGTTCAACAAAATAAAATTCTAACTTGGGAAAATATTCTAAAGAAAGGATTTGTTGGCCCATCCAAATGCTATCTGTGTGGCACACAAGAGGAGACAACGGAACACTTAACCTTTTCCCCTTCACCTCAACATTGTGGGATTGGGTGGCCTCAGTCTTCAAGAAAATTGACAGGGATGACCTCAATATTACCAACACTTTGAGGAATTGGAGAAGGAACTTCTCAGGCAATGAGATCATCAACAACATTTGGACTCTGGTTCCAGGCTTCTTAATCTAGGATGTCTGGAAAGAACGCAATGGTAGGATTTTCAAGGGCAAAACTGAGTCAACCCAGAACACTATTGCACAAATATTAAGACAGCTCAAAGACACTATTGGTGCCATGTTAGGGAGACCTCCTGAGAACCCGAATCTGCCCCAGGACACTTGCATACTATTGTAGTTGGGTCTCCATTCGATAGTTCCCCATAGCAAACACAAGGATGTGAGCCAGATAAACATTGGTAAAGACTTTTGGCAACCTCCTCCTCATGGATTCTTGAAAATTAACATAGATGGAGCCTCTAAAGGAAACCCAGGGATGGTAGGTTTTGGTGGGGTCATCAGATATGAGCAGGGGTGCATAAAGGACATCTTTCATAGTCATCTGGGAACTGCCACAAATAACATGGCAGAGCTCATGGCCTTAGAGCAGTGCTTGGAAATACTAATTAAGTCAAATTATCATAATGTCATCATTGAAGTAGACTCGGAATTGGTTATTAATGCGACCAAGAAGATCTGCAATGGGAAAACACCTAGAAAAGTATCAAAACATTAGCGAATTTTGCAGGTCTTTTAGCATATTCATTCCCACCTACAAACCCTAAGAACAGCCAGCGTCGTTCATGTGTGAAGAAAAGCCAATATGTTAGCTGATCATCTGGCGAATGAAGGAGTGATTTGCAAAGAAATTTACAGAAGGTATACATGGGACTCGATACCCTCGTGGAAATTACGTGAGGATTGTTAAAGACAAGCAGACAAAGACATGGAAAATTTCAAAACTATCAGGATTGAACAAGAAGGAAGACCAGTGGAAGCAAGAAAAATCGGAAGTGTAAGTCTTTTTAACCGTTAAATTAAAAAGAAAAATAAGAAAAGGAAAAAAGGGAGAAGATAAATGCTTAAAATAGAGCTTTCCACAGGGGAGAGGCATTGGGTAAACAATAGGTTTCTTCGTGGGTCGTTGGCCACGAATCTTGATAGCTTGTGTAATCTAATGGCCATCGGGTGGAAAAGCAATCGACGGTTAACCACCAAATCAGACCCAATGCTCTTTATTCTAATGGTTTATAATCCTCATCGGGTTCGAAAATGAAATTATAGACCGTGCAGGTTTCTGCTCCAATATCGTGGAGGACCATCAGATCAATTGTCGGGTTCCACAAGTAATCAAAGCTTAAGATTCAAAATGGACTCAAACTTTATAAACCAATGGCTCACAGTCATTTTGGGTCCATGAACAGAGTAAAATGGGCGCATGTTGACAAGATGAGAGTGTTGGTGATCGACAGATCTCATGAGATTTGACGATGGTTTCGGTTAGTTTCGGGTTATATATTTGGTTACCCTTCATAGGGTTAGCCTTATTGATCCTTACTTGTAAATCCATGTAACATATGTAATCTTTTTGCAGTTAGTAGAAAGCTCCACTCTTATTTGACCAAAAAAAAAAAGATAATATAGATTTTCATTATTTTAATAAAATTTCCTTGACAAAAAAATAGGTTTTTATAGATTTTTATTATTTTTATAAAATTTTAAATGGAAATTCAATTTTATAATTTGTTTTAAATGAAAGAAAACTAAATATTAAAAAAAAAACAATAGCTTTGACAGACAAATAATTTCCCTTAAATTAATTATGAATAATCCATCCCTTAAATGAGTCATGAATAATCCATCTTCGCGTTCAAACTCTCATCCACTTAGAGATATCATGATCAAATTAGACTATTTTCACCGACTCGTCAAAACAGACAAAACAATAATATAGATTATGTTAAGCTAAATCATATGCAGTCAGCCGTAATTTTTTAGAATCCCTTATGCCAGAATACTCCCAAAATAAATAAAAATTTGGGGGCAATTTAAAAGCCCAAGTAGAAGCGGAAACCTAACAAAATATGGGTATCTTGTAGAAAACCACTCATATATATATATATTGTGTGTGTGTGTGTGTGTGTGTGTGTGTGTGTGGTGTGTGTGTAAGATATAATATATATATAATATATATATATATATATATATATATATATATATATATATATATATACATGAAACTAAGTTGGATAAGAAGAAATTTTCATCTTGACATCGAGCAAGCGTCAATTCTGTGCAAATTACATAGAAGAGAGGAACCCTCGGTTCCGCACAAAACCATGGTTTTCAAGCCAAACCTCAAAATATTACTTCTGTACAAGACACCGGTAACACACATAAGAAACTAGGGGTGGGCGATGATATTAATATTACTGCCAGCATGTCCCATTAGGTGTTCCAGCTAGACGGTAGAAGGGAGGGAAACTGAAGGAAGCAGGGAAACCTTGTTGAATAACATTAGTAAAGAAAAAAATATCTTTCAATAACATAGCCAATGTAGAAAAGAATCTAGGCATGTAAAATAATATAAACATACTTATTTATTTTATTTTATTTTGTGAACAATTTACCAATTTTTATTCCATATTAATATAGCTTCTGTAAAAATAATATATTAGGTAAATAAGAATAATTTTGCTTAAAATTTAAAGATAATAGTGACTGAATGTTAGAATTTCAATGATGTTAAGAATTCAGAAGAAAACATAATCGGAACATCTAAGAAATGCCAATTCTGAGATCAATTTGTTTCACTAGTTTTAAAGATGCAGATTGAACCCATCTTTGTTAACATTTACCAATTCTCCCTCTATCAAGATCACCCATGGAAACTAAAAGTTCAAAACTTTCAAGCTAAACGGAATGAAAGAACAGGACATAATGAATTCCCTATTTTTTTGTTTCTCCATCATGAAAAAAAGTAGGAAGGAAAATTTGAGATGAGTTAATAAAGTGCAAAGGTACCTCCATCTAACTGGATAGCAAAGAATAGTGCGTCGCATCTCTTAAACAAAGTTTGGAGAGAATATAAGAAAATAATATGTTATCGAGCAAAGCATTCACTCTGTCCCTTTCCATTGATGTAGTTCTAAGAGATGAAGCAGGATACAACGGTAGAATGACATGTAATACCAAATGTAGAGTATCATAGGAAAACCATGCTGATCATTGAATGACAACGTCAGTGAAACTTCTATTTCTTGCATCTTGACAATCCTTGCGCAAACAAGAGAATAAAGGTCTGAGTATCCTCCTGCCTCTCTTTCTGCTGGGCGAAGTAGTGGTCCGGTCCTGGATTGACTGAATCACTTGATGGATCGACTAGACCATCAATAAGGTTACCGTTGGATGGTGTTGCTGGGCAACATGATGGCTTTCGAACTAATAAAAAGAGATGTTGGTACTAGCACTAACACATCACTGAATCTGGGTAAACGGGTACTGGGTGATCAAATTCAATTGCTTCAATCACATGGCGGGGCAACCCTTGCATCCTCTAGATCATTTCCTACTGGCGTGAACATTATATTGCATGTTTCTTAAGTCCCTCGAGTTATAGGAAGAAAGTTCACTATCTTGAAAAACCTCTGAACTATGCCATTCATTTGCCATTTGTCCCCAGCCAACATCTTCAACCAGTCCTCCTAATAAAAACAATTTGGCGAGCTTGCAACGTCTTATCAAGAGTCTCCGTATAGTGGAGATATCATCTTTCGGGCAGTGACTTATCACTGTATTGAATTGTAACTAATTGTAAATAACGATACGATTTCAATCTGATCTAATGGCAAAAGTTATTTGAATCTTCTAAAACAAAAATCAACGTCCCATGATTGCGAGGTGGCATGGGAGGGACTTCTTTCTCAGAGGGAATGCCTTACGACGTAAATATAAAAAAATTGAAAAAAGTCCAAAAGATTCTCTAAACACTACTAAGTGTTTCTCTCCATTCAATTGATCGGAAAACAATTTTACTCTTTGGTAATATGCTTGTGGTTTTACAAAAATTCACCCCTCACGTGCAATCTATGATTGACTCACAACCATGTTGTTATTTGCACAATAATGTTCCACTACCATGTTCACCCATTGGCATTTGTGCTTGATAGCAATGTTTGTGTTTTCCCCTATGAAAACCTGATGTTGTTTCCCATGAGAATTGTAATGTTTCGTGTTGATTAGTTGTTTAAGGTAGTATATCCAACCCCGTAGACTATAATCTTTGATAAAGGGGAAATGCATTATAAACCAATGTCTTGGGGTGATATTGGGTAAATTTTGGAGTAGCTGGGGCAAAAGATCAAATTGGAGGTTGCAAATAAACCCCACATTAGATTAAGGAAAATAAACCCCCTATGAAGTATCTATAAATAAAGGAGAGATGGAATCATTTTGGCATCAACAAATTGCATTGAATTGTCTCTGTTTTCTTTGAGTCTAACACTCTAAGGGTTTTAAGACCCCTTCTTCTTGATTAGTTTCGGTGGAGGTGATGACACCCTAGCTAATCCCCTGTCGAGTTTCGGTGGAGGTGATCCCACCCTAGCTAGTCACTTCTTTTCTCTGTTCTGGTACAAAGTATCTATTTGAAGCAACTTGAATATGTCTTGGTTAGTAAGGGAGAAGTCTTTGCCCTTATGTTGAACAAAAATCTCTGTATCAAATAAGTGAACGATTATTTTGAAGGAATCCTCACAAATTGCCCCTTACGCTGACATTAAGGGCCTAAGCAGAATGAATCCTCACAACATGAACCCTTCCAAGTCAACCTGAGGCAGATGTCATGGAACATAACATAACAAAGTGAACCAAGATAGAAAAGGAGTTACATGGCACAATTTTGAAGGTAGGTTCAATTTTCTAAAGGTTAGGGAAACGACCCACCCTTAATTCAATCCTAAGGTTGTTAATGTCTCTCTGAAGTTACGTCACTTAATTCTGGTTCACAAAAACTTGGAACCTGTACAAGCTCGATTGGTCAAGCAATGTATTACTACAACATTGTTCAAGAGAGCAAGGGAGTCATGTGGTTAGCCTTCTAAGGTTGTCCCTAGCCATAAACATAGTGAGCAAAATCTACTACAGTGTTTGCTCAACTTCGACAACCATTCTATGCCATTATTCAGAACAACAAGTTGATTAGCCCATCCTGAGGCCAACAAGTACTCTTCTAACATTGTTAGTGCCCTTAGGAAAAACAACCAAGCCCTAGTGAAACTACTCTCCAAGTTTGCAAGTTATCTTCAAGTCAATTCAAAATCCTATTGCAATAAGCTCAAGAGCAAAATAGGCAGTAAATTAATATAGCATACTTAGACTAGTTAGTATATCACCAGCCTAGATCCATCTTAACTTCTGATCTACCAAGCATCGAGAGGGATAAAATCTCCTAAGATTAGCGTGAAAAGATATTTGATCCATCTCGTCGTTTGGTAGATTTGAAATTCAGATGGATCGAAGTTGGTTTAACTTTTTGAGTAATGTAAACAATGTAAACTTTGAAACGAGAACTGATATTGTTACTCGTTTCGTAGAGATAGCAAAAGAGTGACTCGATTTTGAAAGGGGGTGATGCAGAACATGCATGTCTTTTTTAGAGCATAGTTTTTGGCACTTTAAATTTTTTTATGTACATTACATTTTAGAATGATAGTGATTTTCATGTTGATTTAAAAAAGTGATAATTCTGCATCAGGCCCTTTTTTTTAAAAGACTTATTTTTTAACTTTAAATTTTCTAATGTATGAAATGTAAATAATTATTTTCTAAATTTAATAATTTTTGAAATGGTCTTCTTCTTCATATTGGTTTTTTTTCTTTTTTTTTTTTTGTAGTGAGTTTTTATTGTTTTGCATATTTAAAAAAAGAAGAACGATATTTTGAATTTTCGATATTCTACATATTTATACATTATTAATTAATATTTCAAATCACATGAAATAATTGTCTCTAAAAAACAATAATTTTTAACAATTGACAAAAAAATAACCATTTTTAACATAAATATAACTGAAAAACTACACGTTTTGATAATTTTTTGTTAGAGATGACATGTAAAAATTGCAATTTTTGTAGGAAAATTTTAACTAAAAATGGTTAAATAATAATTGTTGTTGTTTTCTTTTTTGCTTTGTTTTGTTTTGTTTTGTTTTTGTTTTGTTTTGTTTTTGTTTTTTTTTATTTTTTTTATTTTATGAATTTCATGTCAAAAAATAATAATAATCACTGTTTTTTTCAAAAAATAATGATTAACATAAAAATTAATGCGAAAATCACATGATACATTATTGAACGCATAACAACCTTAATTGAGTACTTATTCTTCTCATAAAATGTCAATTTCGAAACATTACAAGTATAACTAATTAATAGTTACAAAAAATGAGCTTGATTTCCAAGCATAACTTAAATTTAATCAACAATGTCACGTAATCCAAACTTTTTGTTCTCTGGAGTTTTATCATTGTCTTCTTCCATAATATTTTCTATTTTATTTTGCTCATTTTTCTCCTCTAATGGATCTTTGATGTTTGCGAATCTCCTAATGTATACCTTTCCAATCATTCCATGTAATGGTGGTTAGGGTTCCTTTGCCTTTTTTGCCGCATGTGATTCACTAAAGTCCCCTTTCTTCAACCCAATTTCTTGTATTGCATTTGGAAGAAATTGAAGAGCATTAATTATTTGCTGAATAAAATTGCACTATATTGGATCTTTTCAGTGGAAATGCAATTTCTTCCTTTTTGAAGGCAACATGCTAGTGTTGTACCTAATAATCAACCACAAAAGAAATAATGAAGTAAATTAGTACAATGACATATAAATTAATAAATAAAATATTGAAATTCAATTCCATATAGTAAAACTCACTTGAGCTAGAAAATAAATCCAAAACCTAATTTCCTTCATTTGAACATATGTCTATAAAATAGTTAATCAATAACTGTGGTTTTTGATAAATGTTAACTATCTCTCCTTTTGCTTTTTCGTCTTCATATATTAGTTTTCTCACAACAACATCATAAGTCAGTGTTTGGTTATGACTCTTTCCATCTACCCGATTAAAAATCATAGACATATAGCTATCATATTTTGCCCAACTATCAATATGGATGAACTCACAATCACTTATAAATGGTTGATCTTCATGGTTAAGAAGATTTGATTTTTTCCTGTAACATGAAATAGTAAAAGTTCAATTAACTTGTACATAAATGATTTTTTAACATTAATAAAAATACATTTTAAACGTCTTACCATGTAAGTTGCATCATTGAATTTGTTTTCCCCTTGAAGCTTGAAAATAACATTGTCAATTTTGTGTCTGAATGAAATGTCATAAATCTCCGTAATGGTGATAATGTGACTCCTAGAAATCTCGTAACCACTTTACTAAGAGCTTGATAAGTATAAGGTTCACTATCATAGTCAATGCTTGGAATATTGAAACCATGGGGAATATTTGCAATAACTAGGGCATAAGCCCTTTTATGTATGAGTTTAGCAATGTCTTCACAGTCGCCTTGTATTACTTGATATTGAATACTGTCTAGCCCATTCCAAATGAAATGAGTAAGAGTTGGATCATGTTCAACATTCTTAAGAAGTTGCTTCTTCAGTCTTTCGATTTTTATTTTTTCAATAAAAGTTCTAAAACTATCCGATGCTCCATTTTAATCTTTCTTCACCTTTTATAAAATAAACAAATATACGTGTAAGTTACAAATTAACAATAGTATACAGATGAATAAAAATGAATGTATAAATCAACATACATTTTTAAATGCAAGATAAAAAAAATTAATGTTGATGTAGAACTTGAATTTCGATAATTGCGTACAACATCATCCCAACTATCTTCATTCAACAATTTAACCATTTATTCTTGAATTTTCATGTAAATTTTGTGACTGCATAGATAAAGTAAAAAAAAATATATAATGATATGTATAACAAATACTACCAAGAACAATAAGTTATATTTAAAAGAAAATTATAATTTAAAAATAAACAAAAATAATTCCACAAACTTACTTTTGAAATTCCTCAGACATTTCCTCCAATGATAATTTCCTTGACCTCACACGAGATAATATTGTTTTGACAAGTTTTTCATCCAACAATGTAAACTTTGAAACAGGAACTATAAACTCAAAACGAGAACTCTGTTAAAAAACTCCGAAAAAACATAAAAAACAATGCTAAAAACGAAAAGTGTTGACGTTGGAATAACACCTTTTTTCTAGGGTAAATTTTCAATATGTTTTAAAAATGACGGTGAAAACCAATTTTTTGTGCAAAAATTGTCCAAAAACACCCTCAAAACAAAGTGTTGATGTTCAAATAACATTTTTATTTTATTTTATTTTATTTATTTATTTCAATG
>APFE031663758.1:106174-136528 GCA_000404065.3 Pinus taeda | reverse complement strand
TTTTATTTATTTTTCCAAATTCTTTTATGGTTTATGAGATAATTTTTTTTTTTTTTTTTAAACATATTTGTTTATTTGTTTGTCTTTTTTTTGTATATTTTTATATTTGTTTTTTTTAAATAATCAACATTAAAAAAAAAACAATTAGAAAAATCGTTAAATAATCATAATCTTAAAAAAAATTGGACATAATAAATTTTAAAGTGTGAAAAATAAGTTCTCTAAAAAAATGGTATGTTGCATTAACACGTTTAAAAATCAGTATGAAAATCACTAACATTTAAAAACAAATATTTATATTTGATACATAAAAAAATTTAAAGTGTCAAAAATATGCTTCAAAAAAAAGAAGTGTATTCTACATCATCACTTTTCAAAATCAGGTCACGTTTTTACTACCCCTATGAAATGGGTAATCGTATCGGTTATTTAAAGTGCAAAAAACTATGCTCTAAAAAAAATATGTGTGTTCTACATCGCCCCTTTTCAAAATCGGGTTAATTTTTTGCTATTTCTACGAACCAGGTAACAGTATCAGTTCTTGTTTCAAAGTTTACATTGTTATCCTTCACTCTTTACAATGCTCTTCAATGTGTGATAGTCATATCTTCTGGAAGCTGCTTCATTTCAAGACCTGATTTACTGTTGCTACATATCAATGGCTTGTACTTTTTGACCTTTTGATTTTTAATGCCAATGTTCTCCCACATGCTAAAAAATTCATTAATCAACTCCCATATCTCTCCAGTTCTAAATGCCAAATGGAAAATGTTATCAACACCTCTGAATAAATCACTAAATTTGTCACATTTACCACTTTTTGAATTGATTTTCTCTTCAATCTGATAGCCTATTTCCATACAACATTCCTTTCGAAAATCTACAGTAATATTTATCCTATCCCCACCACATTTTTCTTCCAATTCACTATGAATAAATCTAACCTTTTGGATGAAAGTCATAGACATCCTATATTCATTATCTGAATTATGATCCCATGCCACTAATAAACCAGCATAAATGATACATTTCATTGTTTCAAAATGTGGGTTATTGGGATATTCTTTTATCAATTGTCTTTCAACTTCTACAAAATGGTTCCCCCCAAGCACATAATAATTGTATTCATAACATTTTGACTTATCAAATGCTTCTTTGTTGAGAACTTGAACTGGATCAAGAAGTACATAATTAACCACATGAGCATATGAATTGTATCTCATCAATGTCTTCAAGTTGTGAACATGCAGATGGTGTGTCTTTCTGATTTGATATTGACATTTTCTTTCACTTGCTTTTATAGATTTGTCTAATATTAAGTTGAAATGTGCGACCACCCTCAATTAAGTTTCTCTTTGTCAAGTTCTGCCAAATGACATTTTGTTTTGTTTTGATAATGCATCCTCTAAATCAGCTCCTGGTGTAATGATTTCTCTGCTTTCTTTTGAAGTTTCACTAGGTTCTTGACTGTTGGTAATGACTACTTCAAAATGTTCAACTTTATTTTTTTTCTTCATAACATTCTCATCATTAATTGTAACAAATTTATTCTTGGGCATTGTTACTTTTGGTCTTTTACAGCTCTTTTCAGTTCCAATGTCATCCTCAATAACGACAACATATTCTTCACTGCCAATTTCAACCTCATCATCTTCAAAAGTAACTTGTTTACCCTTGCTAGATTTATCCACTAGAGGTTTTTTTTTTTTTTTATCCCTTGGATGTAGTTTTGTAGCATCATGAATTACTACATTTTTCTTGTTTGCCATTTCTTCTTTTGACATTGAGTAGAAACTGCTGACAACTTTCATAATATCATGCTCTATGAAATGAATGCTTCCCAACCTAATTGAACAACTTTCAACAAAATTCTGTAAAAGAAATATCATATGTCAATAAAAACAAAGTTGAAAAATATAGTGAGACAGTTACAAGAACGCAAACCACAAATATAAATAACAATTCTTACGATATTTTGTTTCATCTCATTTATGATTTGTTTACACAACTTTGTAGATACATCTCTCATGCCATAAAATAAATATGATAACTAGAATTTAATCATTTCATGTCACTTGGATGGTTTTGTAAGTATGTAAACAACTTCATTGTCCGGTACCGAACACATGTCTATGACTCTTCCCATCAAGTCATAAATTCCATTATCATTAGTATATCTACACATTTTGGCTTTCTCTTTCTTTCACATACTAGACTTTTGATGGAAGTTTCACTTCTTTTGATTTCTTCTAGTATGAAATCATATTCTTATCATTTGAGGCACTTGAAATATTTGTAGACATCAGCTCAGGTGGGGTTCGTTCACCAATGTTTTTTGAATATCCACCTTTAAGAGTCTTTGGTCCAAAAAGATTCACATAAATCTTCTTTGATGCCATTTTCCTAAAAAAAAGACACATAAATCAGTAAATGACAAAAACATAGTAACTTAAATTAACAATGAAAATGATAAATGATAATTAATTTTATAAACCATAACAATTTTGAAAAAAAAATAAAAAAAATAAAAAATACATCACCTTGCCACCGCACCCTGAAAATCATCGACCAACCGAGCCTGTCATTAGGTCTGGCACCCTAGCCCACCATGGTGGCCCAACCGTTGCCCCCCACATAACCCCGGCGACCCCACCACCCTGTGGACCATCAAGACGTTGGGGTGGGGCGGAGCGGCTGTGCGCGGGTCGTCGGGATGGCCAACTCCCCCATGCCACCCTGGCGACCTACACGCCTTCAGGGTGGTGGGTCGCTAGGGTGGCGCGGGGGGAGTTGCGATAGCTCCTCCCGCGCCACCCCAGTGGCTCGCCCGCCCGCGGGGTGGCGAGGCGACTCTTGCGCCACCTCGACAGCCCGTATACTAGCGGGGTGGCGGGTTGCCGAGGTGGCGCAAGAGTTGCCCCGCCAACCTGCAAGCGGGTGAGTCATTGGGGTGGCATGGGGAGGTTGCGGCATCTCCTCCCGTGCCACCCCGACAGCCCACCCGCCTGCAGGGTGGTGGGCCGTCGGGGTGGCGCAAGGGAGATGACCACCGTGACGGCCTGCAGGCAGCCCCTCCGCCCCACCCTGGCGTCCCAACGGTCCGCATGGTCGCTGGGGTTAGGTGGGGGGCAGTGGTTGGGCTATCATGGTGGGTTAGGGGGTTAGACCCAATAGCTGGCTCATTTGGCTGACTGGTTTTTAGGGTGCGGTGGCAGGGTGATGCCAATTAATGCTCATGGCGGCCAAATGGGCCCGTAGGTTAGGGTCGATGGGGATGGCTACCCGACCCTCCGCTCCACCCTGCCCACCCGCGGGGTGGCAGGCGGGCTGCCGATGTCACGCCCCTACACTGGCAGTACTCTTCCAACCGCACTATAGCGAGGTGCAGCACTACCAACCGTTTTCTTTTCATCAATACTTATGATTGTAGACTACGCCTAATGTTCCATAGTTTATTTTTCATTACCAAGTATTATCTTTGTCCTTTATATAGATGAAAACCCATACATATTCATCATCTACAACATTATACAATAGAAATGCACAATAGTATAAAGGAAGGGGCAACTTGCAATATGAGTCTACCCGAATCAATATATATAATCTTCTTTTATAAGTACAAGTTAAATATTGGGAAACCCCAAATTTACACACAGCCATATTTCCAACTTTTAGCAAACTCGGTTGCCCAGCTCGTCGGTGCCTCCACACGGTCGCCGCACGACTCACCAACCATTCGTTCACCTTGTCACATGATCATGTTGTTTTCCTAACTTGGGCGCGCCTCATCATAACCAAGTCGCCACACATGGTGCCTCCGCACGAGTCACACCTCCATTCACAACTCCAACACTTCACCATTTCCATCGTTTCGTCGTGCACGGCGCACCTTACCTGGGTCGCCCGTCCGCACGATTCTTTGTTTCAGCGTGCACAGCGCGCCCTCACCCGGTCACCCGTCTGCACATCCAACCATTCACCCAAACTCATTCACTCGAACTCGTTCACCCGAGTCGCCACACGACTTCACCCGGATCACCCGACAACCTCACCCAGTTCACCCGAACAACTTCACCCAAGTCGCCCGATGACCTCGCCTGAACAACCTCACCTGAGTTTTCTGCTCGACAACCTCACCTGAGTTTTCTGCCCGACGACCTCACCCGAGTTTTCTGCCCGACGACCTCACCCGAGTTCTACCTGAACGACCTCGCCCGAGTTCAACCTCACCCAAGTTCGCCCTCGCCCAAGTTTTCTGCACAAGTTTTTTTTCCAGAGTTTCTCACCCGAGTTTTTCACCCGACTTTCTTGCACGTGTTTTTCACCCGAGTTCTGCCCGTCATGCGGGCTCATCCATGCACCGTAGAACTCTTCTCATCAAAATTGTGTTCACTGAATGATGATGGCTCGTCTCCACAAATGCTCCACCAATATATACGGGCGAGTGGCAGGTTATGTCACCTGGTCGACCCACGCCCAATGCCCAAGTCGACTCGTTCAACATGTTGCCTTTGCCCGAGTGGAGGGTCGGCCCACCCAACTCGTGGGACCACCCTCTCAACTTGCCCAACATCGTATAAACTTCCATCTTGGTTGTTCACTTCACATTTCGCACGAGCTCCTCGCCCGTCCTTCGCACGGTGAAGGTGACCCGGACTGCAGGTCCTTACATCCTCCCCCACTTCAAGTCATTGTCGTCCTCGACAATATCTCATCCCAGAAACCATATGTCACCAAGATATCCATACCAAGGCATACACCCCATCGGTATGTCATACATCGGAAAATCATCTCAATCCATGATCATCAACCACCCTGTCACAATCTCCACATGTCACTTCCATCGTGGAAGGTTGGCTCCTCCATCCCAAGCTACATGCTTCCTGCAACATATCGTGTTGATCTCATCATGTGTCGTCCTTGTGTAAACTGCTGCCATGATACTCCAATGCAATGCTAACACATCTCTGTACATGTTGGCCCCCATGTTTGAACTAGTTGGGTAGCTAATCCAACTGTCACGCTCAAACCATGAGAATGCACATCATCATTCCACCATCAGTTGTTTCTCTGAACATCCCATCACATCCTAACTCAATCAAGAATCCATCTCCATATAAGTAAGCCATGCTTAGGTCCATGAAGTAGTCCTCATCTCATCTGAAACATGCTGCCAATGATGTTTGGTGTCAATGTGTTGCATGAAATCAGTCGCATCTATCCCAACATCATCATCCATCTGCAAAACATCCATCTTCTTAAAATGAAGATATCATCTCATCAAACTTCGACTCTTGATGTGCCACATCCAAGTCCATGAAGCAAACTCCATCATATCTGTAATGTTCCATCCCTCAAGTCTACCGTAGAAACAAGTATACACTTGTCTCATCTATCCATGTGCTACCCATGATCATAGATCAATCAGCTCCCATGTGTGAAAAGTGGTCAAGTCTCGGCTCAACCCATGCCCAAGTGTTGCCACCAAGGCATCATCATCATCGTAACTCCATCACTCCAAAGTGTCTCATATCGATCCTCCACATCAAGTCACAACAATCTCATGTCATCATGAGCTCCATGAGTCATCTCTAACCAACATCTCAGCAAGCATACAAGTCTCGGCCCAAAGGTCTCTGCAAGATGCCTCAACTCTCCATGTAGTAGGAATGCTCCATAGTCTGCTCACAACTCCATCCAAGCCCATGGCCTTGTTGTAAATAAGTGCACAACCTCTCCATCGGTTCATAAGTAAAACATCTACATGTCACACCAGCAAATCTACCTGCACAACATCCTTGCCTTGGCACTCCTCATTAAATGCCCATAAGTGACACCTCTACAAGTGCTCCTGCACAATGTCCCTGCATAAGACTGTCATGCTCCATGTCTACAACCTGATGTCCATGACTAAGTTGCCCATGTAGTCCAACCAAGTAGACCCATCACAACAATCGGTCATCCTCTTCAAAGTATGCAATCTTCGATCTAGTGAACTTGGTCACCCAACCATATCATCATCACATGAGTCTCTCCATCATAGCTCTCCCACTATAGGTTCCACCAAGACTATCTCTTGGTCTCGGCCATGAGAAGTCCACCCAAGAAACTCAAGTGTGTGCCCTCCAATAATATGTCCATGAGTCATGTCGGGCACTTAGCCAATTCTGCCATGTGGCTAAAGCATAACCCAATCCTTTCACAATGATCATCATGTTCCTCCCTTGTCACGGGCCTTTGTACCTTCTGCCACAAGGTCGCAAACAACCCCAACAAGTCCTACAACAATCAACAATTCTTGTTTCTTCATACAAGGTCTCATCATAGACATCCATGGTAAGATGCTCCCTTGCATCGGCAAACTGGCTTTGCTCTTCCCTGCATATGGTTCATCTCCCAAAAGCTCAAATGAAACACAAGTATCAATAGTACTTGCATCATCATCATGAGGCTCCTCCATGTGAGTATCCTCATCCATCCATGTCTGCAAACCGCACGATCTTGGTCCAACTTGATCAATCTCAAGTTCATCCTCCATCATGGTCATATCTGCAACATCCTTAATCATCACGACTTCCTCTTCCTTGTTAGCACAATATGCAACTTCATCCTACTCCATTGTCCAACCAAGTTGAAGAAGTTCGTTTTCAACATTCTTTTCCAAGACTTCAAGCTTATCTCAAGTTTGGGGATTCTCTTCTTTCATCTGTTTCAACCTGTATAAGGTAAGCAAGAGCTTCTCTTCGCATTCTTCCAAACCTGCCATGCCTTGTCATTAAGCTTGGCCCAAGCACAAGGCTTCACCTCTACTAAACCTATTTCACCATTCACTTGAATCACCTTGATATTCCACCTATCACCTGCAAAACTTGAACTCCCTTTCAAGTCTTCGGTCTTCGTAGAATCAGCTCCTTGATTCAGTTCACCAGCTCTGATACCACCTGTCATGAAGTGCAGGTGTGTACCAACTTCAACACTTCAACACCAGCACCAGCTCCCCGACACTAGCTCTGATACCACCTGTCACGCCCCTACACTGGCGGTACTCTTCCAACTGCACTATAGCAAGGTGTGGCACTACCAACCATTTTCTTTTCACCAATACTTACGATTGTAGACTACGCCTAACATTCCATAGTTTATTTTTCATTACCAAGTATTACTTTTGTCTTTTATACAGATGAAAACCCATACATATTCATCATCTACAACATTATATAATAGAAATGCACAACAGTATAAAAGGAGGGGCAACTCCCTGCAATATGAGTCTTCCCGAATCAATATATATAATCTTCTTTTATAAGTACAAGTTAAATCTTGGGAAACCCCAAATTTACATTTAGCCAAATTTCCAACTTTCGGCAAACTCGGTTTTCTAGCTCGTTAGAGCCTCCGCATGGTCACTGCACGACTCACCAACCCTTCGTTCACCTCGTCGCACAATCGTGGTATTTTCCCAACTTGGGTGTGCCTCATCATAACCAAGTCGCCACACATGACGCCTCCGCATGAGTCACACCTCCATTCACAACTCTAACACTTCACCGTTTCCATCATTTTGTCATGCATAACGCACCTTACCTGGGTCTCACGTCCACACGATTCTTTGTTTCAGTGTGCACAACGCGCCCTCACCCAATCGCCCGTTCACACGTCCACCCATTCACTTATTAACCCAAACTCGTTCACCCGAGTCGCCACACGACTTCACCCGGGTTGCCCGATGACCTCACCCAGTTTGCCCAAACGACTTCACCTGGGTCGCCCGACGACCTCGCCTGGTTTTCCCGAATGACCTCACCTGAGTTTCTTGCCCAACGACCTCGCCCGAGATTTCTGCCTGACGACCTCGCTCGAGTTCTGCCTGAATGACCTCACCCGAGTTTGACCTCACCCGCGTTCACCCTCGCCCGAGTTCACCCTTGCCCGAGTTTTCTGCATGAGTTTCCTGCACAATTTTTTCGCCCGAGTTTCTCACCCGAGTTTTTCACCCGACTTTCCTACACAAGTTTTTCACCGAAGTTCCGCTCGTCGTGCGGGCTCATCCACACACCGCAGAACTCTTGTCATCAAACTCGTGTTGGCTGAATGATGATGGCTCGCCTCCACAAACGCTCCACTAATATATACGGGCGGGTGGCGGGTTATGTCACCCGGCCGACCCACGCCCAACACCCAAGCCAAGTCGTTCAACATGTTGCCTTCGCCCGAGTGGAGGGTCGGCCTGCCCAACTCGTGGGACTGCCCTCTCAACTCGCCCAACATCGTATAAACTCGCCTCTTGGTTGTTTGCTTCACATTTCGCACGAGCTCCTCGCCCGTCCTTCGCACGGTGAAGGTGACCAAGACTGTAGGTCCTTACAACCGGGGTGGCGTGGGGGGAACCTGTCGTAATCGCCCCGCCACCCCGTGGGCAGGTGGGCCACTGGGGTGGTGTGGGGGGAGTTGCCATAGCTCCCCCCCGTGCCACCTCGGCGGTCCACCTACCTGCGAGGTGGCGGGGTGGGGCGGAGGGTTAGGTAGCCGTCCCCATCGCCCCTAACCTATGGGCCTATTCAACCATCGTAAGCATTACTGGGCCCGTTTGACCGTTGTGAGCATTTACGGGCCCACCATGCCCATTGCGGATAAAGTTTGTAAATTTGGTCCATAAAAAGTTTTAATTTTAAAAAAAATTAAACTTCATTGAACTTATTTAATTTTAAAATTTGCAAAGAAAAAAAATTAACTAACTTTTCAAATGCGAGAATCCTCCGTTGAATATGTTGATAGCAATGTAGTTGCTCCACAAATTCGCTCCAAGTCTTTTAACAAACCTCGGAAAACCTTAATGTGATGTGAGTAATAGTGATAATGAAATTTATTATATAAGTGAAATTACGAAGATGTTTTACCGTACAATTAATGTGGGATTAATTTGTTTTAGAAGGTATTTTAAAAAAAAATACATTCAATTATTTAGTAAATATTATATAGTTTAACTATTAAAATAATTTAGGTAAAAGTTTTAGTTTACAATTTTAAATTTAAAGACTTATTTCATACAAAAATTTAGTTGAAAATTTTCAATAAATTGTAGAATAAAATAATCAAAGGAAATACATGAAACAAAATATTTGGAGGGAAATATTTTGGCAAAACTTTTTGGAGGGAAAATTTCATTCTCTAAGTTATATAATATCTTTAGAAGAGTCTACATTTGAATCATTCAACCTCTTCTATTTGAAAAGGATGGATTATTTTGATAGTGAAGTTTCGCTTTGTAAAGCATCAACATCTTCATCGCGTAACAACTCCAATCATATTGATGAATATAATGGAAATTCTTTCACTATGAATAGAAAGTCAATTCTTCCACTTAGTCCTAATCCTAAAGACTATGAGAGAAGAACTGATGAAAGAGGGGATGAAGAATTTCAAATAAATAAAGGGTCACAGATTCCACTTAGTTCTAATCCTAAGGATTATGAGAGCAACAATGATGAGGAGTGTGATAAAGAATTTCAAAAGAATGGAGTGTCACGATATCCAATTAGTCCTAATCCTATGGACTATGAGAGCAACAGTGATGAAGAGCTTGATAACGAATTTTAAAAGAATGGAGTGTCACGGTGTCCACTTAGTCCTAATCCTATGGACTATGAGAGCAGCAGTGATGAAGAGCATGATGACGAATTTCAAAAGAATGGAGTGTCATGGTGTCCACTTAGTCCTAATCCTAAGGATTATGAGAGCGATACTGATGAAGAGCATGATAAAAAAATTTCTAAAGAATGAAGTGTCACAGTGTCCTCTTAGTCCTATTCCTATGGACTATGAGAGTAGCAGTGATGAAGAGCATGATGACGAATTTCAAAAGAATGGAGTGTCACAGTGTCCACTTAGTCCTAATCCTAAGGACTATGAGAGCAACAATGATGAAAAGCATGATGAAAAACATTTCAAAAGAATGGAGTGTCACAGTTGTTATCACTCAGGTTGTCCCTAGGCTCCTTATATGGATACGGCCGAGGTAACCACAAACCAATCTTTGGATTGTAGGTTCTAGCCCACCTGCAATCAAAGAGGGCTCTCTCTTTAGTGATTCAACTTTTGTTGATGATTTTAGGCTAGCTGTTGGCTCAAGGGTGTTTTGTTTGTGATTGGATGGAAGGTAGGATTCTCAAGCAAAGAGGCAAAGTAAGGTGTGATAAGTTTCGAACCATTGGGCGTGGAGTCATGGATTGAGGCTTGCTATTGCGTTTTCTTGGTCACAAGGGGATTATGGAGCGGGATAGCCACACAGGTTACAATTATCAATCTACTGAAAGGATGGAATGAAAATCAGGGATGAAAGGCAAAAGAGAATCATTTCATCATGCTGATAAAGAGGAGAAATGGATGAATGGGGATCTAGGAGCAGTTAAGAATTCCTAAACATTCATTCATATGTGAAAGAAACAGCGTAAACAAGATCATTTAAGTATACATGCTCATAGCTATTTCTGATGAAAACATAGAAAAGTGCAGAAATTGAACTTAAGGTGTAGTGAAACAAATCTTAAGCTATTCTTTTTTTCTGCAACTTAGAAAGTGGAACGGTGGTAAAAACATGAAAATGAACAGAGGAGAGAAACACCTATTGAATCATGTAGAAGCACAGGAATTTCGTAATCATTCCTTGACCAATGGAACACATCAGGTAGTTTCACAATCCATGCTTTCAACAATCTTTGATTATGGAAAATATGATAGTTACAGTGCGGGTCTCTGCTCGGAGACAATGCTGAGAAGCAAACTAACCAACCTACTAACAACCAACCAACCCCTGACTACATTGTTTAGGGTATATATAAGCAAAATATCGGAAAGACATTCATTACAATTGACCTAGACAGGTCTGCTAGAAAAACTCTTGAAAAATCTAAGTGTTGCTGGAATTAAATGCAGGTGAATCCTTTTGGCTGCGCTAGGGGCAGCTGGATCAGAAAAGACTACAATGTGGCCCTTGGAGGCTTGACGCGGTGTTGCTAGAATGATCGCACTTCGGGAACTGTAGTTCTGCTCTGATGCGATTTAAATGTGCAATGATTATGGTTTGAGGGCTTCGAGTGGCTTCGCCCTCTTTTTGTGACTCAGCTGGAAGGTATTAAATGTTCTCCTGCTTTGGGCCGCTGCTTAAGATTTTCACTGATACTCTTTGCTGCTACATTGATGGCTTCCGCTGTCTACTGATACTCTTTGACACGCTTGATACCTGATGATTTGATCTGATACACTTTAAACTCTGTCACTGCTCTTCTGCTGTCTTTAAATCAGATCAATTTGGCACGATCGGGCGATTTTAGGGCTTTTCGGCGCAGAATGGGCCAAGGAATCAAGAGATCCCCCAAAGATTCCCCGAAACGGCTTATTTCCCGTAGCGATGCACTAATCGCGCATCGAAAACTGCCTTTGTTTCTTGTCCTGGAGCTCCGAAGTGCGATTTCTCTTCCTGCGCGAATTTTTGGTTTTCTGGTTGCAAACGTCAGCCTGCGGTGGGTCCCTGGTACAGACATGTCATGGTGAGGTGCTAATGTTGAAGGTGATGCGATGAACTTCTCCGATGCGATCGAAATATCGCATCGGCGGGGAACGGAAGGGTGGTTCAATTGGACATTTGGCGCTTGTGATCGCCGATCGCCGATATCGCGATATTGCGTCGGGTGGCGACAGATGGGTCAAAACTTGCATGGAGAAGAAGTTGCGATCTTGCGATACGATCTGGCTTTCAAGGGTCTGCGGAGTGTTAAGGAAGTCAGCAAGGGTTTGCTGCGATCGGAAGAAGTAAGTGGGTGCGAAAGGTGTTTGAGGCTTCGGAAGGGGTCTAATCACCTCAGAGGGATTTGCATTGTATTTGGAAGATGGTTTGAAGGGTAAGGGTTCTTGCTAAGTTTCAGATAAACTGAGCAATTCCCATGGGTACTTATGGTTATTTTTCAACCAGGGGGAGGGATATTTATATAGGGGATGATTTACATAATATTAGTGGGGGGATGGGGAAAATATAGGGAGCTAAATAATAATGTTAGTGGTTAATATGGAGATGGTAAGAAAGCGCTAAGTTCAGGAGACCTTAGGCTATTACAAGGGGATAGAACCATTCTTCAGAGAGAGTATGGAACGACTTTGAGTAAAGCAGATCTTTACTCAAGCAACTGCTATGAAAATGATGAAACTTAAGAGGTATCAAGCAAATCTTGACCTCTTTTGGGGAAGTTAGTTAATGATTGGGGGAAAAATGGAGAAAGGGAGTTAGTTACACCTGTTTTTGAGCTTCTCGCATAGAACTGCTTGCTGATTGTGTTCTGAGTAAAGATAACACCTGGAGATCTGGAACTGATCAGCAAGTTAGGATTCAACAACCTCAAAACTACCTACCCAGCCTACTTACCTAGCATTTTTTCTTCTTTTGATTTGGGTGCACTTAGACTTACAAACCCATCATTCTCTTTTTCTTTTCATGCTTTCCTATCTACAGACTACCCTTATTTCATCCGAGGGCCCAGATTAAACTGTTGGGCTCCTTTGATTCTCTACCTATCTAAGAATCTGCCAAGATTAGACTGTTTGGACAGATTTACATTTTCTATATTCTAAAATAGGAAATTTAAACCTAGGGAGACCAAAATTAAGATGTTTGGACCTCCCTTTAACTGAAAGTTGGCGATACCAGGATAACTTCTCAAAATTTGGAAGGCAATTTAAATGGAATCTGATTAGCCTTCTTCACTTGGAGACTGTTTAAGCAAATATGGAGCATTGCAGCAAGTAAAGTATGACATATTTGGCCTGTAAAACTGCCCATCATGAAATATGAGTAACCTGCTGCAGCAGGAGGCTAACAACAGTGTCCTCTTAATCCTAATCCTATGGACTATGAAATCAGCAATGATGAAGAGCATGATGACAAATTTCAAAAGAATGGAGTGTCACAGTGTCCTCTTAGTCCTAATCCTATGGACTATGAGATCAGCAGTGATGAAGAGCATGATGACAAATTTTAAAAGAATGGAGTGTTACAGTGTCCTCTTAGTCCTAATCCTATGGACTATGAGAGCAGCAGTGATGAAGAGCATGATGACGAATTTCAAAAGAATGGAGTGTGACGGTGTCCTCTTAGTCCTAATCCTATGGACTATGAGAGAAGCAGTGATGAAGAGCATGATGACGAATTTCAAAAGAATGGAATGTCACGGTGTCCTCTTAGTCCTAATCCTATGGACTATGAGAGTAGCAATGACGAAGAGCATGATGACGAATTTCAAAAGAATGGAGTGTCACAGTGTCCACTTAGTCATAATCCTATGGACTATGAGAGCAGCAGCGATGAAGAGCACGATGACGAATTTCAAAAAAATGGAGTGTCACAGTTTCCTCTTATTCCTAATCCTATGGACTATGAGAGCAGCGGTGATGAAGAGCATGATGACGAATTTCAAAAGAATGGAGTGTCACGGTATCTTCTTAGTCCTAATCCTATGGACTATGAAACAAGCAGTGATGAAGAATTTCAACTGAATAGAGTGTCACAATGTCCACTTAGTCCTAATCCTATGGACTATGAAAGCAACAGTGATGAAGAACATGACGAAGAATTTCAAAAGAATGAAGCGTCATGGTGTCCACTTAGTCCTAATCCTATAAACTATGAGAGCAGCAGTGATGAAGAGTGTGATGAAAAATTTCAAAAGAATGAAGTGTCATGGTGTCCTCTTAGTCCTAATCCAATGGACAATGAGAGTAGCAGTGATGAAGAGTATGATGACAAATTTCAAAAGAATGCAGTGTCACGGTGTCCACTTAGTCCTAATCCTATGGACTATGAGAGCAATAGTGATGAAGAGCACGATGAAAAATTTCAAAAGAATGAAGTGTCACGGTGTCCTCTTAGTCCAAACCCTATGGACTATAAGAGCAATAGTGATAAAGGACAGGATGAAGCACTTAGTCCTAATCCTAATGACTATAAAGGTAGCAGTGACAACGGATAGGATGTAGCATTTTCAGTAAGTAAACAATCACATTTTCGACGTAGTCCTAATTCTATGGACTATGAGAACAGCACTGACAATGCACATGAGGAAGAATATCCAATAAACATTGAGTCAAATTTTCCATTTTGTTCCAATTCTAAGGACTATGACAATAGCACTGAAAAAGGGGAAGATGAAGAATATCCTACAAGTCAGTATTTGAAAAGCACAATTGATCATAATGTGGAAAACATTCCTCTTAATGATGATCTTAAGAAATATTGTATCAAGAAGTAGGAGTAGACCTTTTCGCATCAATGCAAGATGTTCTAGTTATACAAGGGGTAGAGCAAAATATCTGACGAGAAGAAGTTCTATCAGCGTTCTCATTTCAAGTGAATGTTGTCAGAAAGATTGCTTGAAACATATCGATTTCAAATTTGCATTAGAGAAAAGGAAGAGATATTTGTCAATGAATAAAAGCATGAAAAATTCATATTTAGTTCGGTGCATGCAATCTACATTGTCAGGTTATGATTATCATATTGGGTCTTTATTTATCTGTAGAAAGTCTTTCAAAATGTTTCATTCGATGGGGAATTTTCGTCTCTCGAGAATTCAAGAAAATTTGGAAAAGGATCCCACATTTTATTCAGAAGTACGTCATAAATGACAGTTTGGGCCATTATCAAATACTGCAATGTTATGGATGAATTTTTTTTCCAAAGCATGGAGAATGTATGCCAAATAAAGAGACAATACATAGTCTAGATAATTTTTCAAGACGAGAAATCTACAACTTATACAAAGAATATGCATAAGGTGTTGAGGGACATGGTTGGTTTATTACATATCAATATTTTGTGAAGGTATGGAAGAAAAAAAATCAACAATGTCTGTATTCCTAAGAAGACAAAGATGGAGATTTCCAGTACATGTGTTTCTTTTAAACCAAAAAAGGACAAATGTGAAGGGTCAAAAAGAGGTAAGCATTCATAAATTTAACTTTTAAAATTGCATATTCATCAACTATGAAAACATATTTCTTAATGGCTTTCTTTTATGTTGTGTAGATTCAATTGTCAAGGAACTTTAGGAGCATCGCAAACAACAAACAAGAGAAAGGAAAAAGTTGCACAAGCATCGAAAGAAGTGTTATGATAATTCGAATAAATATTTGGGTTTAATAATTGATGGTATGGATCAGAAGAAAACACGTTTACCATGTTTTGTTCGCACACCCAAAAATTTACAGTAGGAAAATTTTATTCAGTATCACTTAGTCGGTTGTATGGTCTTCAATGGGAAAATGTTGCCAAGGGTGTACTTCACAGCTCCAAATATTCACAATGAAGCAAATATGACAATAACCATAATACATGATGTGCTTTCTCACTGGTCTGGTAATCTTCCTGAAGTTTTGTATCTGCAATTGGACAACACTTGTCGTGAAAACAAAAATCAGGTTGTTTTTGGATATCTAAACGTGCTTGTTGAATTGAGAATTTTTCATAAGGTAAAGGTTGGTTTCCTTCTTGTTGGGCACACTCATGACCATATTGATCAGATGTTCAGTCATTTTTCAGTCACATTGAGGAGGAAGGAAGTTGGGAGCTTTCCATCATTAATTGAATGTATTAAGAAATCATACATGCCAGAGCCTACTTTTGATGTGTTGGAAGACACTGTTGACATGCGAAGGTTTATTCTTGGATCACATGGTGAGGGAAAATGCATTAAACAACGTAATGAAATTAACTTCCAACATCAATTTCATATCAAAAGAATTGATGGGAAAACACTAATATGGGACAAGAAGTATTCAACTACTGCAAAATGGGCACCGTCATCAGGTTTGGAATTTTTTGAAGTTTATTCCAGATCATCAAATATTTGCATCAAAAATATTGTTACTACATTCAGTGGGTGAAGTTCATAATGCACGCAGACATAATAAAGATATAAATTATTCTGATTGCCGAGAAGAAATTAAAAAATGTATTAGATATACATATGAGTACTTTGACATTATTGATTCAGTTTGGTGGGAGTCATTTTTCAATAATAAAATTAATATCATTTCAACAACAATAAATGAAAATATACCTTTGAAAAATCCATTTATTTGGCCACAAAATGTGTCAAATGAACATGAGGAAATAAACATTGTTGAATGGCAACAATTTCAAGGTATTATTAATTCTTTACAGGCAAAGGAAAGAGAGATGTATATTGGTTCCAGAAGGTCTCACGCACAATGTGAAGCCATGGAATACCTTTACAGGGGTTCAGTACAGGATATTAAGGAGGGTTGCATGATTGCAGTGCTAGCAGATGGAGATCCCAATGGCTATCCATTCTGGGTTGCTAAAGTTATAAAGGTCTTTATAGAAAATGAGGATGTTACAGGTGTTTAAGTACATTGGTATGCCACAAATATACATCCATTCAATGGTGTGTATAAGGCAGAGATGGTAGTTGACAAAAAAATGGCGAAAAGAGAAAAAGAAAGGGTACAAATATAAATCGTCACTGCACATACATTTTAAAATTGGAGGATGTTGACATCCTTGTTTATGACTTCAATTTAACAAAAAGAGAAACTCTTCGCTTCAAGATGATAGAGATTCTGAAAAGGTTGTTACCAAAAGGAACAGTGTTGAGATGAGAGTCTGTTGAAACCAGTCGTAGATCTAGAAGAATTTTGAACCCTGAAATGGTGGGCATGCATGTGGACTCAGATGGGGCACTAGTTAATGAAAGAGAAGAATATGGAACATCTTCGTCAGCATCCAGTTATTCATCTAAAAATGTGAATTCTAATGTTGTGCAAGAAAATATGAGTGATTTTGAATAATTATTTAAGACAACTTATCTAACTAATATTTGCATAGTATCTTGAAATAAAAATTTTGATTTCCATATGGTGTTAAATCAAAAGTTATGAGTCATTTTTATGTTGTTGGATTATATATCTTAATTATGATAATTTTTATTGTTTAGAATTTCTACAATGCAACATTAAATTAAAGATATAATGTATGTTTCATTAAATATGCAAATAATGACATTTTGATTAATTTAGTCATGTAATTTGTTCATAATGTCATGGATTTTTAATTTTATGGTTGAAAAAATTTCAATTTTCTTTTTTTTGTATCTAGCATGTTATGGTTGAAAACATGTTGAATTTATACTTAGGAAAGAAAAATGTTATTATACCAAAAACATTAATGTGTTTTTTCCCTCATAAACAACTGTTTTTTTACACATGAAAATTCGGTTTTACTAGCATTTTTTAAAAATGTTGAAAATTGACCCTAAAAAAAACTCATCGTTCTAATATCAACTCTTTTTCATTTTCAAGGTTTTTTTTTGCACAAAAATTTCGTCTTCACTGCCATTTTTAAACATGTTCAAAATTGACCCTAAAAAAAAATCATCATTCCAGTATACACACTTTTCGTTTTTAGCATTGTTTTTTTAAGGGTTTTTTAGCCAGAGTTCCCATTTTGAGTTTATAGTTCCCGTTTCAAAGTTTATATTGTTTGTACTGATTGTAAATTTTTTTAATGTTTTTATTATTATTTATAATTAATTAAAATAATATTATTTATGACTTTAACATATTATTAAAAAATAATTTAATTAAAAATATTAATTATGTTTATATATAGTAATTTTAAATAATATTATATGTAAATATTTTTTTATTATTAATTAAGCTCAAAACTAGTGTAGATCCACTTCACTCTGGATCTATCAAGAGCTCAGAGGAATCAAATCTATCTAGGTACACACCTTTTCTTAGTTTTGGACTCAAAAAGAGGTTTGCACCTAAATAGATTTGATTCCTCTCAGCTCTTGATAGATCCAAAGTTAAGTTGATCTATCCTCGTTTTGAGCTTAATGTGCTAATAAAATGTTTTAACTATAATAATTTTTTTATTTCACTTGTTTTATATAAGATATACAAAGAGGTTTTCACCTAGATAGATTTGATTCCTCTCAACTCTTGATAGATCCAGAGTTAAGTTGGTCTATACTTGTTTTGAGCTTAACATGCTAATAAAATGTTTTATCTATAAGATTTTTTTTATTTCACTTGTTTTATATAATATATACATCACTCACATTGAAATATTCTATTTATAATTCACATTAAAATGTTAATACATGCCCCTTCATATTTCGAAATAGAAAACATCTCTCTCCCTATATATATATATATATATATATATATATATATATATGTAACATATCAATTTTCATTATTGCGCAAAATTCTTATGCTCAGTTAAGGACTAATTCTCATCAACTCCATTGTGAAACCAAAGGAAGTGTGGGAGGAAAGAGTATACATTTTTTGTTCTTCCAGAAAAGTGGAAACAAAAAACCATTTCATTTTAGAATGTGAGGCTTTCAAAGACAACAGGGAAAGTTATGCAGATATGTTGGCAACTAACTCTTGGGATAATCTATTTAGTAAGGGGTTTTTCGAGAAGCTAGGAGCATTTATTTTGAAGCTTCACATAAAAAAAGTTGAATACATCAAGCAGATGAAGGAGCAATCTGTCCCATAGGTTATCTTTAGCCTCGTGGATGTTAAAATAATTTCTTTCTTTCTTTTTTTCTATTAAAATCTCTCCCATATATTGAATTGGAAATCACCTATTAATGGAATAAGAATTCTTGCTCTTCCACTCTTTATATGTGTTTCATGTTAAAATCTTTTAGTCAACATGCATATTAAAATATTTGATTTATAGCCCACTTTAATTTTTTTTTATTAATATTTTTTAAATCTTATATATCAAGTCCATATTAAAAATAAAATAAGTTTTACAGTGAAACATTTTTTTTGTTATAAATATTACATGTAAAATGAACTAGAATGAATTACATAATAATTATTTTGTATGAACCAATATTTTTTTTTCTGTCAATTACATATTTAGTGAAGAAATTATATGTCCCTCATACTAAAAAAGTAAATTTTTTATTTTTTTTAAGTAATTTATTTTTATATATAAAGTTGAAGCGAAATTAAGGTAGAAATTGACATTTTATTTATGGCCAACAAATTTGTTTTGTTTACGTGACAACATCTCCTCCATCCTACCTCTAGGCTCAATAAAATGTTTTAACTATAAGATTCTTTTTTTATTTTTCCTTACATAGCTTAACATTGAAATACTCTCTCTCTCTCTCTCTCTCTCTCTCTCTCTATATATATATATATATATATATATATATATCAAATCCATTTCATACCTTGAATTGAAAATCACATATTAATGGAATAAGAATTATCTCTCTTTCTTTCTCTATATGTGTTTCATGTTAAAATCTTATCTTTTAATGAACATGCATATTAAACGATTTGACTTATAACCGATGTTAAACTTTTCTTTGTTGTTAATATATTTTTTGTTATAAATATTACATGTAAAATGAACATAGAATGAATTACATAATATTATTTTGTAGCAATCAATAATTTTATTTTCTATAAATGCCATAAAGAAGTGAAGAAATTATATGTTTGTCATACTAAAAAAGTTTTTTCTTTAACCACTTTATCTTTCTATATAAACTTTATGTAAAATTAAGGTAGAAATTGAAATATTGTATTTATGGCTAACATTTTTTTTTTTTGTTATTACTATCTTTAATTTGTTAATGTAAGTATTATTTTATTATTTTTAAACGTAATGTTATGTGACAACATCTCCATCTCCATACTAGGTTGTAGAGTGTCTCTTGGCACAATAATTACACTTGAATGTTAGATTATTTGATACATTCACTGTTTATTCGGCAATTAGCCCTCACTGATTATGTGGCTAAAGAATCATATTGTTGTTGAAGATATTTTTTATTGTTGGAAATATTTATGCTACTCAATAGTGCCTATTGTTAAATGAACAAATATGCACTATGTTCATGTAATAATTTTTGTTTTATTGGAAACCCTAAAAAAACATAAAACCCCAAGGGGGAAATTTGCTTAGGATACTACAATTGTATCAGAGTTGGATCACCCTACCATCCTGTGAGCAATTGAGTTGATGTCACTGAACAAGATCATTAGGGAAGGCTTTAGTGGAGGATTGGCAGAAGTAATCTTGGGAAAAGACCAAGCAAACTATAGCTACTCAATGGTAGTAAAACCAACAATTGCTAAAACAACTTGCCCAGTGGGGGAATAATGTAGGTAACAATCACCATGTTCCTCTTTGGCCTAACAACCCTGGATAGACTAGCATTGTGACAACCCAGTCATAATACTCCAAGACCTTGGCTTCCCCAATTCCTATATGTGAAAAAGATAGGGATTTTTGGATCACCAGAAAATAACAAAGATGCTTCAGATTATTGGAGGGAGTAGGAAACACTAGAAGAGGGTATTTGGGCAACCCTAACTTTCCAGGGGTTTTGTGACATTAAGTACGAAGGTAGCCCCATAAATGGTGATAAGGGCACACAAAAAAAAAAAATGGTATTAGAGATGGCTCTCCTACTAGCCTGGAGGGTTTGTTTGAAAAATGAAGCTATTGGAATTGGTTTTTGGGAAGGAATATGCAGTGTTTGCGGAAATGTGAAAAGTTTCACAAGAACCTAGTAAGAGACACTGAAGCATGGGTGAAGGCACACCCAAATGATTGGTCATGGCTATACCCTCATAAAGAGAATGACAAACCTCAATCTCTAGACATTATGGGTAACTCAAATCCTTCACCTTACAGTTTTGAATGGTTATATCATCCAAAAAAGGATACAAGAGATCAATCTCTTAAATCTGATGGCATTAGTAACATATCAACACCAATTTTTGAGCAAAGCACCTTTGGGCAACACACTCAACGAAACACAATGGTCACTACACCACAAACTATAGAATATCCATTTGGAAACTTCTAGGCCATGCCTCCAATGTCTATTGGTCATAGAGGCGAATCTTTTCTCTTTGTTCAGGACAAAACATATAGTCTGCCCATTAATGAAAAACCAATTCAAGTAAGGACAACACCTCTATTAACTCCAAGGGCACAATCACTTATGACATCACCTAGAGCATTCGATCAACCAACAGGGTCAATTAATGCCCCATATAAAACTATTAAGGTGAGGGATAACATTCATTTACTTAAGCACAATGATAATCATCCAACATGTGAAGTGTTGGATACTGAAGGAGACATGGATTATGAGACCAAGTGTGCGAGGATAAAGGAAATTGCAGCACAACGTACAAAGCAATGACAAAAAGAAGAAGAAGAGAGAACAAACGAGTATAAGGCAAAAAGCTCTTGCATAATTTAAAGAGTTCAATAGAAGGGATGCAACATCTCAGGAAGTGGGCCAATAATGTCTGAAGTTATGCAGAATGGGCATGTCATTATCAGTCAAACTAAAGATTCAAAATTATTGCATATTGCTCCTGACAAGGCAAAAAATATTCCCAGTGGTAATTTTGTTGAGGGTAACTATATTACCAATGGAGATGAAAGAAGTCGACCAAATCTTAGGGAGAAAAATGGTCTTCTCAAAGATGGAGAACCCCTTTCTGATAACCATAACATTCAAGTTTTAAATGTGGTTGCATTTGAAGGGAACTTAGGGAGAAATGATGTTTTCCACGTTAATTTGTGTAGCATTGGGAGGTATTCTCACGTGCCAAGAGGTCAACTAAGTCGACCTAGAAGAATTGTGAAAATTAAAATAAAAGTTTTATTTTTTGGGCATCATGTAGACCCCACCATGAAGGGGCGTGTTCCTTGGTCAAAAATTCAACCCATTGGACTTGTATAGATACATGATGTGACACTTTATTTTGATCATTCGACATGACTTTGACCGAATTGAAGGAGGGTCGATTGACCACATTTGATTGGGCTGCACGAGTCGAGTTTGAACAAAATTGACCAAAATACAAGAGTCAAGTTTTACCACAGTTAACCAAGCTGCAGGAGCCACAATCAATCGTAATTGACTGCAGGAGTTGCAAGGTCAAATTTGATTGCAAAGTTGATCATAGGTCCGAGTTCGACCAGGCTAGTTTGACCACAACTTTTGGGCAATTTGACCAACACTGACTTCTGATTATTTTGGGTAGTTTGACCAACCTTGACTTGCTGGAGTTTGACGAAATTTGTCAGTATTTTGACTTGGATATTGGCACAAATTTCTAGACAAATTATTGATTTGTAAACCTTGCTGAAGAATAATATCTCCTAAATAAAAGTTGTTAGGTTTTCTCCCAAGGTTGGGTCTCCCAGGGTAACATTTGTTGTCACTATTGTGCATGGTTGTATGTTTATGATCTTTACTGTTTTCGTTGCATTTACTGTTGATATTTTTGTATATAATTGTTCAATGATATCAGTGGCATGAGATAAATTGGTTGAAGATGATTAGGTAGTAATTATTTAATTAGAAGATTGGTTTCTACTGTGCATCTTGTAGAAAATCCAGCATGGTAAAAGAGCCATCTTGTTGAAAGAGTAGCCATTGAAGTCAACGTAAGAGACAAGTGTTCAACAACTTGACTATATTTTCTTAGCCAAATGATGCCAAGTCTCAAAATGGAAGAAAATTTAAAGAGTTGTACCAATCTTCAAAATGAAGTTATTCTAGAACTAGAGGGAGCTAAGGAGAAAGTCTTTGTTTTTTCTTTTTCTGGCACTATTCCCAATAACAATGATACCTGGTTGGTGGACAATGGTGCTTCTAGGCACATGACAATTTTAAAGATTCTCTCACCTATCTGACTAAGAGATATTCAACTTGGGAAGTGAAGTTTGGAGGCAATGCCAAGTATATTGTGAAAGGAGTTGAGACAACTTCAATTCCATTGGAGTCCAAAGATTTTATACACATTAGTAATGCATTATTTGTGCTAGGTTTGAAGAAGAACCTACTCTCCATTTCAAAATTGGAGAATAAAGGCTACAGGGTTACATTTGTAGATGGCCAAGTTCTTGCATGGCCTAAGGGATTAAACATATACTTAGCAAAAGTGGTTGTTGTTCAAGAGGGAGGAATATACAGATTGAAAGGATGACCAACCCATGCATTGGTGCCTAAGGAAAAGGAGGAGGATATGTCAAAGGTCAAGTGCTTCATTTATCATGATTTTGGACACCATGACTCCTAATATCCTGAGAGGAAAAGGAAGAGAAAGAAGCATGCATTAATAATCAATGTTGATGATGATGATAATGAACATCCACCCCAGAAAAAGACAAAGGAATATAAGCATGACGAGATTACATATGGGCTTCAGTGATTTTTGCGAGGAAAATATCAAGAAGGAGTTGACAATGTTAATTTTCTTTAGGGCTATGTTATTCTTCGCTTTGAAATTTGCATTGCATCATTTACACATTAAATTCACCCCACAACATTATGACATTATTACAATATATGCAATTATATAGAAAGAACATCATCAATAATGCAACAGAACAGTAAAAAGGAACATCAGAAGAAAAGCATGCACACAAAGAGACACTAGGATTGATCAGAGACCAGGGCAAAAACCCCACAAGGGGGAAAACCCATAATTCTTCTTCTTCTTCTATTAGATTTCATCAATAGTTCAACTGTGATATAAAGTACATTATCATATACATATTAGACCTCCTCGAGTCAATCCAAAGGGGTTCACAACTACGTTTTTGAACAATACAAGACACATCTAAGTGGGTTGTCAACATAAGCAAAATTTAATGCAATACAGGTCCCTGTCAGATGCATCATTGTCAATCATTGTCGTCTCTAGGTCATAAGAGAGATCACTAACATACTCCTGTTATACTGTTATCATGGAGGAATTGTCTTTCAAGGCTTTTGACCCACATCTCAGTCACATTGTATTGCTTGACATAGAGGATAAAGGAAACTGATACCCTGGATACCAAAATATCGTAGATATACCAACAATCACTTTATCTCCAAGCCTTACAATCTGCATATATAATCAATGCCAGAACTATATATGCTAAGCCATATATACTATATATGATGCTAATGAACTACAGAATGCCAACATCACACACATTGTATAATTGACGTCAATGTATTGCAGAATGCCAATACCATACACACTGTATAATTTGACATCAACGTATTGTACATTCACATTGTATATAATCGATGCCAATGCTTATAAGTATTGCCTTGCACAATTAAATAAGAAAAGTGTGCCATATACATACCATTGAAATTAGATTCAAACAACTGTGAGGGTATATATCCGAGCCATCAGAATCCCAAATCAACACGTAAAAAAAAAAAGGTGCAAAATCTCAAATGTATTATCAAGTCATGAAATATAAACGATAAATGTGATGAGGCTCATCAATAGGTAAACTATATGGGTGTTAATGCCACTCTCCAGCGTTACTTACAATACTTACATATGTAATTATATTTTGCGTAGTGAGAAGGATAAAGGTGAGATGTTATGTCATGTGGCCTAATATGCATTAATTGCAGGAATTGGAGCAGTTTTTGGTTAATTTAAGTGCAAGAACTCGAAGTGGACAAGCAAGAGGGATTGTAGGAGATTTGTCTCCCTCTTTAACTCATCAAATCAATCGAAGATTCCTCCACCATATCTCATAAGCTTGGAGTTACAAGCAGCCAAGCCAACTGAGTTCATTGGCAACCAAGCTAGTGGCAGTGAAGACAAGTCATTCTCGAGTTTGGCAGCCAAGTCTCCCTAATTTTTAGGAAGTTGTTGGTAGCTTCAATTTGTATAAATAAGAAGGCCAAGGGCCTCATTAGGATTCAATTTTTTGTTGTAGCCAAGAGGCAATTTAGAGCTAAAACATTGTGATTGTTAATCTTATGTTGTATTTGATATTTTGATGATAATGAGAAGGTTTATTATGATCCAACAACGAGTTGACTTAGAGGGCTAAAGCTCTTGGGTTAGGGCCCAACCCTAGCAGCAAAGATTCCTCTTTTTGTACATGTATTCTTAGATTAAAATCATAGTTAGTTGTTGAAGTTATTTATGATTTATTTAGTTTAACAAATGTTTGAATGATTGTCTAACCTTGTTTCTATTAATTGAAGAAGTAGATAAGTGGTATAGTAGTGAGAAAGAATACTTCATAAAATCCTTTGACACTGGCCTCTTCCTCATCTCCCTCATGGGATCAAGGTTTGAGGGCCCCACTCTCACAACCCCAAAAACAGATTTATCTTTTGATCATTGCATAACTTAGGGTTCATTGTTGAATAAGTCATTGCTTATGATTTCTTGGAAGAACCTACACTTGTCATTTTGTTTGATGAGTTTGCTGCAGTTTAACAAGGCAGTTCATTTCATGGATCTAGTCACAAGCCAAAAATAAATCAGTTTTCTCAAATTCAGCTAATATTTTCCCTAATTATATGAAGTTATGCATAAATGAAGAGAAGAACATGTGTTGTTGCAGGATTTGTTGATTTGCAAGGAGGAACTCATTCCACCAGCCTCATCTAAGCCTTCTCCACCTACTGCCAAGGCCTACCGACCCCTAATCCGAATGTATGTTTTATAGCCACCATGGACAACCACCTTGAGAAAATCCAACCATCCTGAAGTGTTGGACTGAGCCTTGGGCATTGTGCACCTTCCCTACACCTTATTCCACAATCAAAGATCTTCCCAACACTTCATTTCACCTTCCCTACCTTCCTATAACCTTCAACTAGTTTCCTGTAGAAAACCAGGACACCTTGCAGTAAACTAGGACATCCTGTAGTAACAACAGGAAACCTTGTGGCAGCCCGTATTAGCTTGTTTTGAGCAAAAATTATGATCTGAGCATAGGGTAGGCCCTCCACATGACTTCCATGCCTCTCATTTCCATTTTGGACCATATTTTACATGCCTTTCTCCCTTGCAAAGATCAGATTGTTTAACTTAGAATTTACATTTCTAAATCGAAAATCAAAACTCTTTTTCTGCAAATTTTAACATAAGATAGCTTGTGCATGCATGCAACAGTCATAACAGTGATATGATAACTTCCATGCCCACTTAGTCCAAATACATAAATGATAGAATGCAAGGTTAGATTAGTTCTCTTCTGCAAGTATTGTGTGTCAATTCTTAACTAGGTTATTTCATGGCATTTCATAACACTTTCCGTTCAACACTTTCATTTTCTTATAATAGGCAAGCATTTACTTTCCTACATTAAAGATAATTTTACATTCACTATCAGTAGTCAACCTCCTCCAAGTCAATAGAAGATTGGTTTGAAAACCCTAATGGTCTATCGCCCTAGTTGAAAAGTGACAAGAGTAGACTGTTGCATCTATTGTGCATACAACACTGTCACCTCCAAGTTTGTACGAACCCCGAATTGATAAAGTAAAGTTGGTAGCCCTAGGATTTGTAGTATCCTTGCTGCAATATTGAGGCTCATCACTATTTGGCATCATTGCCAGGGAGGTGTCTAGGTAGATGTAATTTCTTCTTTCCTTTCTATTTGACATTTAGTAGTTAGTTGCAATTGTTGCTTTCTTTCTATTTGCATTCAATAGATAGTTGCAATTTTTCCTTTCTTTTTATTTTGCAAGTAATTATGGGAACAAAAAACAATTTCTTTCATGCCTTGTAGGAGTAGAGATAATTTAGGAAAAGCTTTGCCAAATACCCCCACACTATCAGACAAACAACCTTCCCTCTTCTTTGGTGGCTGTCAACTTCCCTCTCTCACTGCAAGGGAGCTAGAGGACCCATTAGGTGAACAACCAGAGATCTTTGAAGAGCCTATTAGGGAAGAAGAAGTAGAAGAAACCCTTCCACACACTTACAACATGGCTAAAAACAGAAATGAAGGTGCTTTTCCCATTAGAGAGACTAATAGAGATGCTAGGATGAAAAACATAAGCCCCTCTGCCCTTCCTCAATTCCATGGCTTAACCTCAAAAGACCCTGATACCTTCTTGTTTGAGTTTGTTGTCATCTACAGAACTTATGATTATACCTCTAATGACCAAAAGTTGAAATTATTCCCATCCACCCTGAAGGATGCAACCTTGCGTTGGTTCATGGGTATGCCTGGGGACAACATCACTACCTGGGCTCAGATGCAACAATCCTTCAATGACAAGTATAAGGACTACTATAGGTCCAAGGATACTAAAGAAGAAATCTTCAAAATGACCTTGGGACATGATGAATCCTTGGAAGATTATGCGGAAAGGTTCCAACTCAGCTACAAAAGGACCAAATGCACCCTCGATCCTGAATCACTCAAGTTAGTCCTTCTTAGAGGGATTGGGGAAGATATCCTAGAAACCCTAAACATGTTGTCTGGAGGGGACATCTACCAGTTATCTTATGATGATATCAAGACAATTTTCAAAAATCATTATAGGGTAGCCAGAAAGAAGGATAGGGCTAGTCAAGCTTTGGCCAACTCATCTTCCTCCAACACATCCATCAAATTGGAAACATGTTGGAGGACTTTAAGAGTGAAATGTTGCATACCCTTGCTCTACAATGGACACCATGCAGATCAAGAAGGAGGAAGCAGAAAGAGCCTTAGCTGTCGTTTGCTCTAGATGCACAAGGAGGCACCCTAAAAATGAATGTCTATTGCATGTTATAGAGGTATGCTCAATCTATGAGGAAAACCACTCCACAGACAAGTGCCCTTCTATGCCTAGATTAAAATTTATGTATCAAGGAATTGAAGGTGTGACTGAACAACTCTGCTATATCAACCAAAGGAGGCCTCAAAGACCTTGACCATACCAGCAGGGCATGTAAGGGTTATCTTTTTCATATTACAACCCCAATCAGAATGCATCATTTCCCCCTTGGTGTCCTCCTGCTCATCCTCTATAGTCCACACCTTCTCCCTAGTTTTAATGAACCTCAATACCATTCCCAAACTACCAATCAATCATTTCAGCCATATGCTCCCCCACAACCTCAGTGAAATACCCCATCCCAAGGGTGGAGTCCCCCATTCAACCAATCTCCAGCCTTACTTCCTCCACCTCCATCTCAACCACAACTACTTCACCTTGCTCCACCTAAGAAACCTCAGATGCCTACTCAACCAAATCTAAACTCGAACAACAAGTAGGCACAATAGGTCTATAGTGGAGAGACATCCTACCATGCCTATGTTGTCGAAATTCAAGAAGTCAACCTCAAGTCTGGAAGAGTGATTCTAGATAACCAACCTTCATCTCCACCTGAGGAGCTCGAAGAGGAAAAGGAAGAGAGTGTTCCTCAAGCCAATCCACCTCCTTTTCCCGAGAGACTAATCCATCCTAGCTAGCACACCCCAGAAGAGACTGAACTTCTAGGTGAATTGAAAAACTTATGTGTAAAATCCCACTCCTCCAAGCTATCAAGGATGTCCACATCTACAAAAAGTTAATCAAGGAGAAATGCTTCAAATATCCTGGGAGGACAAAGAAAGACACCCCTACCATTAATCTCATTGGACAACTGTCTGACTTAATGTTGGGGAGAGTGATTTTGCCGAAGTATCTAAATGTTGGAAGTCCTGTGGTAGATGTGCACATTGATGGCATCATTGTCCCCCATACTTTGATTGATCTTGGGGTTGCCATGAATGTGATGACTAAGGAGATAATGCTTAAACTGAATCTCCAAGAATGATTAAAGAAGACCACAACAATCTTGCAGATTGCAGATAGATCCATAGTAGCTCCTGAGGGATTTGTTGAGGATGTGATGGTCTCCATTGATTCCTGGGAATACCCTACTGACTTCTTAGTTCTCCAACTTAAGACTGAATTCAATGGTTATATTCTCATCCTTGGAAGGCCATGGATAGCCACTGTTGATGCTTACATAAGTTGCGGGGCTGGGAATATGACCATTAAAAATGGGCATTTGTCAAAACAATTGGTTTTGTACCCTCCCGCTCAACCATATCTAGACCATGACTTACCCTTATGGTTGGAAGAGGAGGAGGAAGATGAAGTGTACCATGCCACATCTTACCTAATATGTACCCTAGATGCTATTATAAGAGGGGGCAACCTGATGAACACGACTTGATTGATCAAATCCTCCAGAATCAACCCCCAACACCATGTCCCTTGATGAGTTAGTAAAGAAATCTGAAGATAACCCTTGGACTAATTTGTGCCTCATTGACTCAAGTCTTATTCATGTCAAGATTATAGAATTTGGTCCAGCTAAAACATTGAAAATCAACCCCTCTCTGCACATCAAGAAAAGGAGTTATGTGACATGCTAAGAGAGCATTTAGATGCCTTTGCCTGGAGTTATAAGGAAATGAAGGGAGTGCACCCTTCGGTGTGTACTCACCACATTTACATCAAGGAAGGCTGCAAGCCAGTGCACCAACCTCATAGGAGAATGAACCCAACCCTCAAAAACATAGTTAAAGAAGAACTGTAGAAGTGATTGGATGCACGGTTCATTTACCCCATCTTAGATAGTGAGTGGGTGTCTCCTCTAGTTCTGGTCCCAAAGAAGAATGTAAAATGGAGGATCTGTTTGGACTACAAAGAGTTAAACAAAGACACTAAAAAAAACTATTTACTCTACCTTTCATTGATCACGTCTTGGATGGTCTTGTAGGGAAGAACTGATTCTCTTTCCTGGATGGATTCAGTTGTTACAATCATATCCACATCAGCCCAGAGGACCAAGAAAAAACCACCTTCACTTGTCCTTGGGGTACCTTTGCTTATAGGGTCTTTCCTTTTGGATTATGTAATGCCCTTGCCACTTTTCAGAGGGCAGTTCTGAACATCTTTGCAGAGCTAGTCCATGACTCTATAGAAATCTATATGGATGATTTCACTCCCTATGAGTGTGATTTCGTGGAGGCTCTCTCTAACTTGGGGAAAGTATTAAATAAGTGCATTGAAATGAACCTATCCCTTGGTCCTGAGAAGTGTGATGAATGTAGACATTGTTCTAAGTCACCCAATATCCCAGGAAGGACTACAAAAAATAGTTACCGATCAAACGAGAAAGTGTACTGGTACCCATTTTTTTGAGGTAGCAAAAACTCACCCGATTTTGAAAAGTGATGCTAGAATACACATTTTTTAGCATATTTTTAACACTTTAAATTTTGTTATGTATCAAGTATGAACATTTTTTTTCAATGTTAATAATTTTCATGCTGATTTTGAAAAGTGTCGATGCAACGTCAATACATTTTTTTAAATGTTAGTGATTTTCATGCTGAATTTGAAAAGTGTTGATGCAACATCAACACTTTTTTTAGAGGGCTTATTTTTGACACTTTAAATTTTTTTATGTATCAAATATGAACATTTTTTTTTGTTAGTGATTTTTATCTTGATTTTGAAAAGGGTTGAT
>APFE031663758.1:14454-104162 GCA_000404065.3 Pinus taeda | reverse complement strand
TTGCCTAGCAACCCAATCCCATTATGTGCAATTTGATAGTTGATTTTTAAATTTTTTTTCACAATGTATCAAGTTGTCTTGGTTAAGATTCCAAAATCGCTATACATTTAGCATTTAAAAAATAAAAATAAAAAATTACTCTTCATATAATAACTCTTTCATTCATGTGTTCATTTTTAAAGCGTTTTTAGTCATAAATTTTTTCCATAATGTTATGCTTAAAATATTTTGAAAATTTAAAATTGTTTTATAGTCATAATCTTTAGTTTTAATTCCATGGTTGAAAAATTGTTAGGATTTTTAATGTCTTTCTAAGTCATGATATTTTATCTTTAATGTTATGGTTGAATACAATTATAAATATTTTTTCTTAACACCATGCTTGAAAATTGTTGGAATTTTAAGGTTTTTCAAAGAAGTAAGATTTTATCATTAATGTCATGCTTGAAAACCATTGGAAATTTAAAGTTTTTCAGAGCCGCGATATTTTGTTTTTAACGTCATTACAAAAAAATGTTGAAAATGTACCCTGAGAAAAAGTACATAATTGTATGCATTGATTATCTGATAAAGTGGGCTGAGACCAAGGCGGTCAAGGTAGCAACAAAATAAAAAGTGGCTAAGTTCTTAAGGGAAAATGTATTTTATAATTTTGGGTACCCTAGAGAACTAGTCACTAATCAGGGAGCTCATTTCACATCACACCTGATTAAGAATTTGTTGAGGCAGCATAAGATCAAACAAAAGAAGTCAATTGGTTATCATCCTCAAGCCAATGGACAAGGAGAGGTTACTAACAGAGCATTGGAAGGCATCCTCACCAAGGTTGTGAGCAGCGACAGGAAAGATTGGGCTGACAGACTAGTGGAGGTCACTTGGGCCTATAATACAACCTGGAAGACAACCACCGGCTTCACCCCTTATGACTTGGTTTATGGAAAGAAGACTCTCCTCTCCATTGATTTTGAGTACAACACTTTGAGAATGGCAACACAATTGGATTTGGATGTTGCAAAGGCACATTAGGAGAGGCTGCTTCAACTCAATGGTTTGGATGAATTCAGGATGCAAGCCCTCCTACACATTGAAGATGTTCAAGTACAGAGAAAGGTTTGGCATGACAAAAACATCAAGGACAAGGTTTTTCAAGAAGGAGATTGAGCTCTGCTATATGACTCAAGGTTCAAGGACTTCAAAGGCAAATTGGTGACCAGGAGGGTGGGCCCATATCTGATAGAAAAGTGCCATGACAATGGGGTCGTTCAAATAAATACCATTGATGAAGAAGGTATCCCCTTTCTTGTCAATGGATACCAATTGAAAGCCTATAAAAGACCTTTGTCAAGGGAGGATTTCATCAGTACCATCAGTAAGGAAGTAAATGTGCTTGGAAGTGTCTTAGCTTTTAGCGCACCAAATTCTTGAAGATTGTTTTTATTTTTGAAAAAAGAGAAAAAAAACAATGAGGGACCTAGGTGAAAACCTTATGAGGCACTTGAGGCCAACTTTTGGGTTGAAAACCTCCTTGAGGTAGACCAAGAGTGTATAAAAGGAAAATAAAAAGATCGTTGGGTGAAAACCTCCCCTGAGGGGCCTAGGGTAGGAAAATAGGTTGAAAACCTCCTTTGAAGCGACCTGTGTGTCTTTAAAAAAAAAAGAGAAAAAAAGAGCAAAACAGAGAAAAACAAAAACAAAGTGCCATGGCAGGGACCTCAAACCTGCCCACTAATAAGATTATGAGATTTTTTGCATGTTTTTAAGGACAACAAAGGACTCAGACTTCAAGGGACAACAATCCGAGCATCACACAAAATCTTCCTCCATCCATTTCATATCCTCCATCTCCACCTTCAGGCATAAAAACACCCAATTTTTATGTAGTTTTCTAGCTTTCTATAGGATTTCCTGTAGCTACTACAGGAAGATCCTGTAGTATTACAGGATGTCCTGAAAGACTACAGGAAAGGAGTCTTGATTGGAAAACAATGATGCAAGCCTATTCTAGGTTGAAAAAAAGCGACCCTACACCTCATCATCTCTCACCCACATCCACTCATGTCCATACCAACCCTTGTGTCCATAAAAAAAGACACATGAAAATATGGAAAAATACAAAGAAGGAGAATCCAAGGGACATGCCATCATTGGCCTCAGCCACCTATCACTCAATCTACGTCATTACCATCTCTCCACTCCTACATCACCACCAAGCCTCCCTCCAAGTGAAAAAGCAAAAAAAAAATAACAATAATGAAAAAAGGCACCTACAAGGTTTCCTATAGTAGTTACATGAGCCCTTGTAGCAACCTACATTATAACAACAACAAACCATTGTTGCATTCTCCTTCACCACCCATGCAAATAAGGAGCTCCATCATCTCTGCAGGAATTGTGACTCCTATCCAGATCTCAACAGCAACAAAGACCAATCACCTATACACAACAACAAAGCAGACATCTACATCAGTAGAAAAAAAAGAAAAAAGAGAAAAATAAGACCAAAGGAGAGAACTCACCTAAACAAGAAGCACAACAAACTCATCCTCCAACATGCATCGACCAGCAAAGGTAGGCACATGTATGGCACCTCACTCAAACTCTTCCCCGAGTACAATATGATAAAAGTGTAAGGAATGTGAAAACATTTTTTTATACGCTGGAGGTGGCCAATTAACTTGGCCACCCTCAGCTCGAAGACAAAAAGTAAACTTCCAGTCGGCATGCCACATTGGAGGGTCATATCAAGGAGCATTAGTCGAAAAGGTGGTCGATTTAGTTATGTGAGAGTGGGTGATAATTACAAGGGGAGACTGCATGATCACCAATGGTGGGCCAACAGTCCCAATGAGGAAATCTCTTACCATTTTCAGCCAACAGATCGCTCCAAGAAAAAGACCATAAATATCAAAAATTCCAAACTTTTATGCACAAATTGTTCATTTCGAGATCAAAAAGACCAGGACCACCTTGGAGCCATCAAGGAAGCAAACCCTGTTTTGGTCAGCCTACAGGAAACAAAGTTACATGAACTACAGGAAAGTCAGGGAGCAACATGAAACACTGGAATTTCACCAGAAATCTGCAAGGGGGTGCCTAGGGTTCAGTTGTTCAACAATTCTCATCATCCAGAACATCATAGTGAAAGGTAGGCAGCCCACATCTCTTGTGTTTTTAACTTGATAGCTAGGGAAGAAAAGGAGGGACAAGTCTGAAATTATCTAATAATTACAATAGGCCTGGGGTTTAGACAAAATTTTGTGAAGTTCAAAGAAAATTGTGTGGAGTTAGGAAAGGGTAAAAATTACAGTCATCCACAAAAAATTCTAATCTCTCAGTCACCTTGAACTCACACTAAGGCCAACCTACAAAACTTCCTACAATCAGCTAATCAGAGAAGAGAAATGGCAGCAGAGTTCAATAGAAGGGAACCCACAGACACATCTAGGATTCATCTCCATCCCCTCTGATAGAACTATTTAGAAGACATCACTGGTTGGGATTCTTTGAGCTGCTCAGAGGGTATGATGATGATATAGTTCAGGAATTTGCCATGGTACTCAATCCTCAGGCTAGAACCAATGCTACTACTGTGGTAAGAGGGTTGTCAATTACAATTAACCCTGAGGTGATGAGCAGAGTCACTACAATTCCTCAAGGGGTGCAATGGAGAAAGGAGGAAAAGGCTAACAACTCTTTTGCTAAGAAAACCTTTTTTCTAGATGATGAAGAGCCAATCGAAGACAAAAATGGGGTCAGAAGGGAGAGCCTTCCCTATCCTTGGAATGAGGTGAGTTATCACCTTCTCAAATATATTTCTTGTGAAGGGAGGCTCAATATAGTCTATGGCTACCAATTTAGACTCCTCCATGAGTTGAGATTTGGAGAAGAGTTACCCATAAACCAACGACTCAATGTACCCTGTTTCCTATTGCAATCAATAATAGACATGAGCCTAAAGATACAAGAAGGGAAACATCAATAATTGGCACATCATGGACTCATTACGCTAATACTAGAGGATGCCTTGAGCCAGTTAAGAACCCCTATTCTATGGTCCACATTTAGAGACTTGGACAGAGAGGCTGTAATTGACATCTTGTAGAAATTTTGAATAATATAACACTTATTCACAGAGATTATCCTGATTATACACTATTTGCAGAATGCATGCATAATACATAACCTCCTCTACCATTGATCATCAATTTGCGGAATTAAAAACAATCGCATGCGCACATTGAAACATCAATCGCACATATCAACACAATATGTAATGGGGAAAGCATACAGCTGAAAACCCCGAACTATCTGTATATTATAATGATAGAGAACATGTAACAATACATAGCACAATACTTCTCACAAGTACGCAGTACTATCTCCACCTACTACACACAAACTAGCTCAGATCTGAACAAGTCACGGGTTCAAATCTCCTCCGCTGTTTGTCTGCCTCTACTGCGCAATCCAAGTTGAGATAGACCAGATCCAAGTTCGAATTCCCTTGGCTTGTACTGCGCAATCCTCATTGGCAATCTCAATCCATGATTGTGCAAATCTCATGCATAGCTATAGTCACAACTGATAGTAGTCTCAACCTTTCACCCACCTCTAACACTTGTCTCCACTAAATTGTCCATGCACTGAGTTAACTGATGTATTCTTTAGTTGATTTATGAGTTAATAATTAGTGAATTAACTAATAATTAATTCACACCACTCATCACTAGTGTATTTGTCAGTTAGACTAAATACAACTAGTTCAACTAAGTCAAACTGAACACAACTCCATCAACTCCTCAATCAACTCCACCAAACTCAATCACTTGAGTTCTAACTGAAGTCCATCATGTAATAGCTCAACTAACCCATAGGAAAAGCGTATTTCCTTCTGGCAGTTGCATGTGCCACATCCATAGCTCAAACTGAAGTGCTACAAGAGGATAAGATAATTTTTACAGTCCAAATATTATTAAGAGCTAATAATATTCGATTGTTCTATTTTTTGACTGGCAGTCTAAAAATAGACTCCGCCCATATGTCTAAAAATAGAGGTCCATCTATTTTTACCAACATGACCAATTATCCATAAATAGCATCCTGCAACTCATAGACCATAATCCATACGTCTAAAAATAGACATAGTCTAAAAATAGAGTTTGCACCAAAAATAGCCTGCGGGCCCACTTAGTGAAGACGACTTCTTTTCACTAAGCTCCATCATCTTGTTGCATTTTCAACACTGGCTGTAGACTTGACTGTAGTTGACCAACGTTTGATTGGGATTTTTGGACTGTTTTGGGCTTATACATCTTGTTGTTGAAGGTTGAGTTGATTGAGCTTTGACCGAGCTTATTTGGAGGTCAAATATGACTTGTTTGAACAGTGTTGACTTTTTTGGTTAGGGTTTGTTGTCACTTTCATAGAATATCATATTTGTATATTTGTACTATCTCTCTCTCTCTACTAAAGTATTGAAGATTATAAGAACAATTGATCAAGGGTTTCCCCACATTGGAGTTTGTCCCTAGTTAGTGCCACATCTTGTGTCCTCTTGTCTTGGCCTGTCTTCTACTGTTTATGTTTATGTTCTATCTACATTTTACTACCATGCTGATGTGATTGCTAAACTGGATATTGATATTGGGCTAATAAGAAATTGAAGTAAATTGCTCTTAAGCATAAAACATACCAAAAATTAACATGGTATCAAAGCTGATGTGAAGACAAAGCCCAAGAAAGAGTGAAAGAGTAATCACCGAAGATAGTTGGACAAAAGCCTCAATGCGTTCCTCATCCCAGTTCCCGACTGAAGACAAGCTCTGTGAAAAGTCTGACCATCACGGATGGAAGATGTCTCTTGATCTAACATTGGAAGAACAAGAAGTGTTGGATTATGTGAAGGGTAAAATCCCCGAGCCTCCATCAAATGCACGACTGCTACAAATAGAAAGTACAACAAGGCTAACTTCAAATCGAAGAATATTATCAGAGATTCCATTGACAAGTGTCTAGTGGCCTACATCTCCGATTGGAACACCTCCAAGGAGATCTATGATAGATTGGTAAGCATGTTCAAGGTTAGTGATGCAAATCAAATTTATTTCTCAAAAATAAATTGAAGGATATTAAGAAGGGCAAGGATGAGGATATTCAATCCTACGTCTTAAGGATCACTCAGATCAAGAATGATCTACATTTGGTTGGAGAGGTCATTCTTGATCAGGAATTTACTATCGCTAGCCTTGGAGGGCTCCCACCCAAATGGTATATATTTAGAACCACTATTCTCAATAATGATTGAATTCTATGATTTGAAGAATTGATGTCGAGATGCATTCAATAAGAGACAAGAACGGTGGAGAAAGAAATGCCTTCTAATAGAGGCAACACCGCATCTTTCTTCGCTTATTCCAAAAGGAGAAATAATGCAAGGTCTAAAGGTCATTTCAATAGAAATCCCAAATCTAAAGGTGGAAGGAAGGGTAGGTGCTTTGTTTGCAATAAGTTTGGCCACTATGCAAGGGAGTGTCCAAATATAAGGGACACATCACATGATGATAAACACAATCATTCCACGGGAAAATTCAACAACAACAATCAAAGGAATGGCAGGTTCAATAGCAAAGGAAAAATAATTGCGGGACATCAAGGAAATGGTCAAACCTCCAAGAAAGTAAGGAAATCCAGGTATGAAGAACCAAATGTTGTTAACAATAAGAAAAAGGAATATTATCTTATATCAGCCCTCTCCACTACCTCTCCTCCAGACACTTTGGGAATTGGCTTATTGATAGTGGTACTTCAAGGCACTTCACCGGATGCATGGATGCTCTCTCTAATTTGATCGAGAAGGAAACAAACTTGGAGATTATTCTTGGAGACAATGCCACCTATCCCATAAAGGGAGTAGGGAATGCTATCCTTCAATTGAATCAGGGTAATACGATTCATTTACAAGAATTTCTATATGTACTTGATCTCAAAAATAACCTAGTGTCCATTTCGACAATGGAAGACAGAGTAAAAAGGTGGCATCCATCGATGGAAAGGTACGGGTTTGGAAAAGAAATTTTAAAGGTGCTTTTACTTTTGGATTCTGGGTTGACACTTTATATCAAGTTGGAGGAAGTCTATTGGGAGCCATGTCTTGTAACACATCTCTACATTCTGAACTATGGCATCGGATGTTTTCCCATCTTCATTATAAGGCCCTACTTGATGTGAGACAGATGGTGACAGGTATGCCCGAATTCAAAGTAGAGCATGAAGGTATATGTTCAGGATGTGCCGAAGGAAAACTTACAAGGGGACCATTCCCCTCAAGTAATAGACATACCACCTATATATTGCAGTTGATCCACTCTGACATATCTGGTATGACGCATATAAACTCTTTGGGAGGATACTTATATTATCTCACTTTTACGGATGACTATTCTCGCAACACTTGGATCTACTTCTTGAAAAGGAAGGATGAAGTGTTCACCTGGTTTCATCACTTCAAAGCCATGATCGAAAATCAATCTGAGAAGAGAATCAAGATATTTAGGACTGATAATGGGACCAATTATGAATCCAATGAATTCCATGACTATTGCAGAGAAGCTGGCATTAAGAAGGAGACCACAACACCATATACTCCCAAGCAGAATGGTATGGCTGAAAGGAAGAATAGCACTATTATGGAAGTTGTTTGTGCCATGCTTCATGATTAAAGGCTTTCGAAGTTTCTATGGGACGAAGCTGCAAATACCACCATGTATGTTCAAAATCGATGCCCTCATCAAGCATTGGACTCCAAGGCTCCTGAAGAAATGTTCACTAGTAAGAAACCCGATGTCTCTCATTTTAGAATTTTTGGAAGTCCCATATATTTTCATGTGTTGAAAGAGAAGAGAAGCAAAATAGGTACATTAGGGAAGCAAGGAATCTTTGTGGGCTATAGCGAAAATTCTAAGGGTTATTGAATTTATGTGGCTGGTCAGAGGAAAGTTGAGATAAGTCATGATGTCGCCTTTGACGAAAATATGGCTCTTAGCAAGGTTGACAACCTTCCTATAGCAAGGAAGGATAAAGAAGCTGACACCGGAAAGTAGGGTGAAAAAGAAGATGAAATAATGTCTAATGTTGATGAACCTATGGATCCTATTGATCCTCCTCCTCAAGAGCCCTCCTCCTCCAAGAGGAGGCCCTCATGGGTTAGGGAGACTCTCGAAGATGCCGAGAGACATATTCCACAAAGGGGGATTTTCTGTGAAATCAAGAAGCAGACCAGGTATAAGGGATACTTGACCATTATGAGAACTATCATTCAAAATGAACCCTAATCATTTGAAGAAGTCGTGAAGAAACAAGTTTGGAAGGATGCTATGAATGAAGAGTAAGAGTCTATTATGAAGAATGATGTCTGGGATGTGGTCCCTAGACCCCAGGACAAATCGGTTGTCACCTCTAAGTGGCTCTACAAAATCAAGCATGGAGCTGATGAAAGTGTTCAAAAGTTCAAGGCTCGCTTTGTTTCCCGAGGCTTCTCTCAAAAGGAAGGTGTAGATTACGATGAGATATTTGCACCTATTCCCTGATACACCACCAATCAATCTATCATAGCTCTTGCTACCTCGCAAGGATGGAAACTACATCATATGGATGTCAAGATTGGTTTCTTACATGGTTCAATCAAAGAGGAAGTCAATGTGGAACAACCCGAGGGGTTTGAGGTTCATGACCAGGAATCTCATGTATGTAGGTTGAAGAAGGCTCTCTATGGCTTGAAGCAAGCACCCCAATCTTGGTATGAGGGGATTGATAGCAATCTGATGAAGCTGGGATTCACTATAAATGAAGCCGATCCAAACCTTCACTTTAAGGCTGAAGATGATGAACCTCTCATACTGGTACTTTATGTTGACAAACTCTTTCTAACAGGTCCAAACCCTCTCATTCACAAATGTAAGAGGGGGTTGGCTTCTGAATTTGAGATGAAGGACCTAGGATTGATGCACTACTTCCTAGGGTTGGAGGTCTGGAAAAAGCCAAGAGAAATTTTCCTATCTCAAGGAAAATATGTTGTGAAGATATTGGAAAGTTTTGGGATGGTGGACTACAAGCTTGTGACTACCCCAATGGAAATTAATTTCAAGAACTTATGTGGTAGTGCTTTCGGACCCAAATTAGGAAATGCTTCTAAGTATCGTCAACTCATAGGAGCATTGATGTTCTTGGTGAACTCTCATATGGATATATGTTTTACAGTTAATACGTTGAGCCAAAATATGGTTGAGCCTCATCACACACATTAGATTGGTTCCAAGAATCTTCTGAGATATCTTCGAGGCATAATCACTCATGGATTGAGATACACTTCCAGAGATGTGAGGCAACATGGTTATTCCGATGTTGATTGTGGCGACCATGTGGTGGATCGCAAGAGAACTTATGGGAGTTGTTTTTCTTTGGGTTCTACTTCAATATTGTGGGTGAGCAGGAAGCAGAAGATAGTTTCCTTGAGCACCGCTGAGGTCAAATACATAACTTCTAGTATGGCCTCCTGTGAAGTTGTCCGGTTGAGGAATCTCTTTAGTGAGTTGTTTGGACATGTGATGGATACCACCGTGATCCTCTGTGATAACCAAAGTGGGATCCAATTATCAGAGAATCTCGTGTTCCATGATCGCTCCAAGCACATCGATATTAGGTACCAATTTATTTGGGATATGGTAAAACGAGGAGAAATAAGGCTCCATCACATTGGGACTGATGAGAAAGTCGCCAACATTCTGACAAAGCCCCTATGAAAAGTCAAATTCTTGACTTTCCAAGAATGACTAGGAGTCGTGGAGAGACCCTCTTATGAGGGTCTTGTATGATATGGATATTGAGCTCTGGGAACTCCAAGGGACTTGGGGTACTTCTTGGAGCAATGAGAAACCATAGGGTGAGTGGGTCAGCCTTCCCCTAGTGGTTTGTTATGTAGAGGGTGAGTGGCTTAGCCTTCCCCTAGTGGTTTTTTGTGTCCAGGGTGAGTGGTTTAGCCTTCCCCTATGATACCCTATGGTGACATGTAGGCAGTATGAGTGGTTCATCCTTCTCCTGCTGAGACATCCTACCCATGTATTCTAGGACTCATGGGAAGTACCTCTCATATGGCCAATAAGTAGGAAAATGAGGATAGGGACCATAGTACTAATAATGGATGCATCATGTACTATTGTATTCCCTATGCTAGGATGATAGTGATCTGGGATCAATTGGAACTGACCTCAGGTCAGTAAGAGTGGTATGGCACACTCTCTTTATTGGAACTGACTTCAAGTTAGTAAGAGTGGTATGACACACTCTCTTTATTGGAACTAACTTCAGGTCAGTAAGAGTTGTATGAGACACTCTCTTTTATTTGGGACTGACTTTCGGTCAGTAGAGAATGGTATGATACATTCTCGATCACTTCTTCTTCTTCATAGTCCAGCAGAGCAGAGTAGAGCAGTAGAGCAGAGAAAAGCAATGTGGAGCAGTCCATTGATGGCAGAGATAGTATTGACTAACAGATGGATTAGCAGATGGAGTTCTCCTTAGTTGAGAGGGAGTGTTAAAATTGGAAACTATGGATAAACTCCATACGGGTCAGCTTATTTATGGTAGCTGATATTTTTCTTGGATTCCTCTCTCCGAGAGGTGTAGGATTGAGCTAAAGATCATCCGATTCCGACATGTATATATGGAGATATGAATTTATTTATATTGTTGACAATTTTTCAAGGTCAGTGAGCAAGTAAAACAGACATTTTTACCCCCACTTCATCCTCAACGTAGCAAAAGGAGGAGACCTCATGGCATTATTTCACCATCTCATCCTCCCACATCTATCTCTCCTCACTTGTTTGGGTACACAAATTTGGGGCAACATCTCTCACATGTGCGAAGGAAGGAGGACATTCTGGTTAGGAAAGCATTGACCAAGTTTGACTGAGGTGAAAAGTGTTATTTTGGATAGCGTTGACTAGCATTGACCTCTCCTTATTTGCGGATTGGGTAAGGCTGCCTCTTCTTGGTAGGCCACAGTTTTGGACACGGTTTTAAGGCCACTTTGACCCTGCATTGACCAATTTGACTAGGATTTTCAGACTGTTTTGGGCTAATACATCTTGTTGTTGAAGGCTGAGTTGACTGAGCTTTGACCGATCTTATTTGGAGGTCAAATCTAACTTGTTTGACTAGCATTGACTTTGTTGGTTAGGGTTTGTTGTTGTTGTCATAAAATATCATATTTGTATATTTGTACTATCTCTCTCTCTCTCTCTCTCTCTCTCTACTGAAGTATTGAAGATTATAAGAAGAATTGATCAAGGGTTTCCCCAAATTAGGGTTTGTCCCTGGCTAGTGCCACATCTTGTATCTACCATTTATGTTTATGTTCTCTCTGCATTTTACTATCATGTTGATGTGATTGCTAAACTAGATATTGATATTGGTCTAATAAGAAATTGAAGTAAATTTCTCTTAATCATAGAACATACCAAAAATTAATAGATGTGATTCAAATCCCCATGTATAGTTGAGGAAGTGGAACCGACAGAAAAAACCATTTTGACCTTCCACACATGCTACAGAACCTTCAGGAGCAAACCAACCCTTCAAGGTGACTAACCCCTGAGCCAATTTGACATTTCACTGATTTGGACCCCCAATCGCTCCCATGAAAATCCATGCATGTGACTGAGGCCTTCCATACACTCCTACAGCAAAGGCATGCCAATGACTATGGACATTTTTAGCTAGTTTTGATCCAACGACCCCAGATTTTGTGCCACTTTTCCAGGGTCAGGCCTTAGGCCACTGCCGAGAACTTCATGAAACTTTAAAAAATGATAAATAACAATTGAATAAGGCTACTAATGCAATCATTAGTACAAGTACTTGATATGACCCCTACTATCCATGACAGGAATTTCGTCAAACATGTTAAAAATATGTAATATAAAGGTCATAACAACAAATCTGAGCATAGGGATCTCATACTTATCTGAGATTCATAAAAAATATTGTTTCCTTATCACAAAAGTTTCATTTCATCTATTAGGTCATATATTCATTGTACATTCATTTTCTAATCAAAACATGATGAGGTCCATACATCAAGTCTGTCATAAATTATACTCATGGCCATCATATAACCAACAAAAATAACAAGGATATAATAGTCATAAAATCCACATATAATCCTGTACATTTACACATGAAATACCAAGGAGAAGGGGCTCTTATTAATGAATGCAAAATCCAACCAGGTATGGGACTTCCACAAACCACCCGACCATATATTGGTTGAACCAAATATTTCTTTCATCCAATCGTCGTCGTTCCATATTCCAAGCATGAATGTGGGACTCAAAACCAATCAAACCAGGTTTCCTCAAGCTTTGTTGCAATCCCCGCCAGATCACTAGGCCCTAAACAAGCATGGATGCCACCGGATTTTTCCACCTACAATGTGAGGAATTTTATTGTCTCCTAGTCTCTAGGCTTTATCATATATCTTGCCATACAATAGTTAAGGATTCCTAGTTCTAATCAAGACTCCATCCTCTATACTTTACTGTATATCCCACCATTCACTAGTCCATGATTCCTAGGCCTGATCGAGGGAAGACACCTCTAGGATTTACCATATATCCCACCATTCATAGGTTGAGGGTTCCTAAGCCCACCAGGAACATAAAATCTAGCTTTAATGCAATCCCACCTTCTCTGGTCCAAGGATTCATAGGCCTTGTGTTCTTTCTTCTAGAGCCCACCTCACTCAGTTTTGAAACCATCCAACAATCTAGCTCAATCAAATACTAGAGAACCCATATGTAATAGCCCTGGTAAAAATTCCATGTAATAAAAGTTAATAAAGGAAAAATAATAACCACAGTTATGGGACACTTATTCCAAGTTGAATGTTGGGCAAAAACATCCTAGTGTGGGTGTTCATTTGGTTTATTATGGCTAAGAAAATTGGCAAAGGCATTAGAAAGGCATGAGACATTAATTGGAATTTTATTTATGAAAATAATGGAAATTAGGATAAAAAGAAGGTGAAACGTCACAGGTTGCATGTGAGGAGGAAAATGAAGGAGAAATAATGGAAAATGAAGAAAATAGAGGCCTCAGTAATAAAAAAAGGCTTCTGGGGATCATTTGCAACCTTTTATTAGTTCATTTTTGGAGCTCTCTCTCTATTCTCTCTCTCACAATCTTGGACACAAAATTTTCTTGGATCACTTCAGCATTGGATCAAGAAATGAAAAGAAGGCAAGAGGAAGCAAAGAGCAAGCGAGGAAGAGCAGGATCAAGTGGCTACAATGAGATTATTTGCAGGTATTAAATTGTATGTGTGATTTCCTTGCTAGATTTAGCATGCATGGTACATGCATGTCTGTGTTTGGTCCTCTTGTTTTCATTGGCATGAGTTTTTCCTGGTGTGACAGTGTTCTTCAACCTTGCCTTGCCACTTTTGGATAACCATGGTGTGATGGGGTTCTCATGTTTTGGTTGAGTTGGATTGCTGGATAGATTTGGAAGTAAGTGACGTGGTCTTTGAAAGAAAGAACACATGGCCTAGTGATCCCTGAATCGAACAGTGGATTACAATAAAGCCTTGGCCTAGTAACCCTTGAACTGGACTGTGGGTTGCAGTAAAGATGGATTTTGTGTACCTCGATGGGCCTAGGAATCATCGACCGGTGAATAGTGGGATATATGGTAAAGCATAGAGGTGGGTGCCCTCGATGAGGCCTAGGAATTCGTGGTCGGTGAATGGAAGAACATATGGTAAATCCTAGAGGGTGGAGTCTTGATTAGGCCTAGGGATATTCGATCGTTGTATGTGGGATGTATGCTAAAGCCTAGAGATTAGGAGGCAAGAAAATTCCTCACGGTGTAGGTGGAGAAGTCTAGTGGCATCCATACTTGTCTAAGGCCTAATGATCCAGTGGGGATTGAGGTAAATCATGGTTCTATTGATGAGGGTCACGTGGTGTAACATCGGGAAGCCCTAGTTGATTTTGGTTATGAGTCCCACATTCATGTTTGGATTATGGCACGTGGGTGATTGGTTGAAAGAAAGATTTGGTTTAGCGATTCTATGGTCAAGTGATATGTGGAAGTCCCAAACCTGGTTGGCTTATGCATTCATTAATAAAAGTTCCTTCTCCTTGGTATTTCATGTGTAAATGTACTAGTTTATATGTGGATTTTATGGTTATTGTATCCTTATTATTTTTGTTGTTTATATGTTGGTTATGAGTATGTTTTATGACAATGATGATGTATGGCTCTCATCATGTTTTGATTTGTAAGTGAATAAACAATGAAATTATGACCTAATAGATGATAATGTAGCTATTATGATAAGGAAACAATGCTTCCTTATGAATCTCAGATAAGTATGAGACCCCTATGCTCAGATATGTTGTTACGACCTGTAGATTACATATTTTTGACATGTTTGATGAAATGCCTATCATAGCTAGTAGGGGCCAGTTCAATTCTTTATTCAAGTATTTGCATCCATATCATTGTTTCTATGTTATTTATCATTTCTAGAAGTTTCATGGAGTTTTTAGAAGTGGCCTGAGTCCTGGTCCTGAAAAAGTGGCACATAATCTGGGGTCGGAGGCTCAAAACTAGCTGAAAAAAGTCCCCATTCGTTGGTATGCCCTTGTTGTGACAAAAGTTGGAGGGTCCCAGTTGAATGCATTCCTATGTCATGGGAGAGAATGAGGCTCTAGTGCAGTGAAATTTCAATTTGTCTTAGGGGCTTGTCACCTGGAATGGTTGGTTGGCTCCTCAAGGTTTTGTAGCATGTGTAGAAGGTCAGATTGCTTGTGTTTTGTTACTTCCACTTCATTAACTATACATAGGGAGTTGAAGGACATCATAGGCCTCTCATCACATGTTTACCCTAGTGGACCAGTTAACTTGGGTAAATATGGGAGGAGGGTGTTACAAAGTGGTATCAGAGCATGGTTCACCCCTTGGACTTGATGGGTGGTGTCTTGGTCATGCATACATGTCAGTTGCATACATACTCCTTATGCTTGTGATCTATGTACTTGTTGTGTATGCATGGTGGTGGTCATGGTTGCATTTTTGTCACCATGTGATGTTGGATGTGTTTATCATGAGTATAGGTCGGTTATGCAGTGGTTATGCATGCCAGTGTTTGTATGTATTGTGTATGCATGTATGTTGTACATATGTTGATTATGCATACATTGACATGGTGATAATTGTCATGAATGAGGTCATGCTATGCGGACGATATGGTCATGCATTGATAATGGTTGAAATGATGTTGATGTATTGCTATGATTATGTTTATACATGTATTTTTCTAATATGGTTAATCTCGTAGACGAGATATCCTCCCCAGAACTATACTGAGGTATGTTGATTATATTATGTTCTAGCTTAGCTGACATTGTATACTTCTAGGAGGAGATCAAGATGAATAGAAAGATGGTAGACTACAGTTCACGAGATTCTCCTTATGGATCATATGAGTAGCGTGGTGTTGAGAAATCTTATGATTTAGCAGATACATTTATAATTTTAAAGGAAGAAATAAGAAGTTGCAAAGCAAACAATGACAGAAACAAGCAGAAGTCAATGCAGTAATCCTTTAGAGTTTGTCAAAATTGCAGAGATAGGGACCACTTCAGATCAGCCATGGTTATGAGGACAAAACTAATAGGGAATATGTTAGTAGATATCATGGTGGGCACAGTTCAGATAGAGATGACACAATCAGAGATGGCAGCCTCTTTGATACCCCACATAGGAGAGGTGATGGACACAGCTACTATTCTAGTTATGGTTCTGACAGGTACTATGATCGTCATCATTATCATCCTTATAGGAGGAGTGGCAAGGGATATTTGTTGGATGAGTTTAAGAAAGATAAGCCACCTATCTTTGATGGATATTTGAAGAATTTAGGGGATGCAAAGGCTTGGTTACTTGGGATGAAGAATTTCTTGAACTGCATGAGTAAATAACGAATATGAAGGCCATAATAGTTATCTTCAACTTCAAAGGGAAAGAATACATACGGTGGTGTTGTAGTACTCAACAACCCCCCCATTTAAATTTTCTTTTAGCCATATAATAAAATTATGGGGACCCTTTTGTTTTTCATTTTTTATTTCCTTAGTAGATTTTACCTAACCCTAGCTTCCTATATCTTTTGTTTTGCTTCTTATGGTTATCTGATTTGTAAATAATGTTTGGACTTAGGCTGGATATTTTAACTACCTTGGCATATTAAGTATACAAAAATTGCATAATCATTTTTATTTATGTTATTTTGTAAATATTTACTTTTTGTTTAAATTTAAATCTATTTTGATTTATTTTAATTTGTAAATAATAAACATAGCCCCCGAGACCAAGCTTTAATGTTAAAGTGGCTTTATTATTTCAAAGTAATATTAGGGTTAAACCATTTACAAGTGGTTGTAGTTTATGTATATCGCAAAGATCACATATCGGGGTTACAACATTTAAATGTTATGATATATCATAACCCCAATATGTCCCCACCTATGTTCCACTTAAATGAATATTACAACATTTTTTATATATTATAATGGGGTTTCTGATATTTTTTAGCCCTACCATATACCACGTTATATCGGGCCTAGATATATCGCATCTTGTTTTCACAAAGATTTAAGATATAATCGGCTTCCGATATTTCATATTGTTTTATTTTTATTAAAACTTAACGTTTGTTATTCATCAAAAGGCTTGCACATATATAATAACAAAATCCTGACCCCACATGATTGTCATGTAGCATTATCAAATATTTCAATATCGGTGTTTTCAATATGATGTTCATGTCACTGATATCTAATTTCTCGATTTTCCGACCTTCGATATTCATTCCCGCTCATCTTCTGTTATGTGACATCATTAATACTGCGAGAACCCATTCATATCCAATAATTCATTCGCCAATATCCAATATTCACAAACTCTAACCTCTGATCTTTGATACACTTCCCGCTACTCATTTCATAACATTCATATCGGAACTTCCAATCGGTTGTTATCCTTTCACACCTCCAATCTTTGATCTCTGATACAACACCCCCTCCAACTTCTGACTTTCAATAATCCACTTACCTCCGATATCCGGACGCGATACACGAATTAAAAAGAGTTTAAAAGAAATTCCATCCACTCCATTCGAAGCCTCCCAATAATGGCGTTTTCATTTGCACACATTATAAAAACTTCCAATTGACTCACCTCTGATTTCACTCAAATGCTACCAAGTGTCACTATTTGGTACGACTATAATGTTTAAAGAAAAAAAACCATTTAATTTGTTTTAATTCGGTCTCACAGCTCATATTTTTAATTTTGTATTTTTCTTATACTTTGGCTTATTTTTCTCCCCAATTTCAACTAATTTTGGCCCTGTATTGGTAGAGAAGCTTCTAGGATGAAATATATTAATAGATCCAACAAACGATCCCTAAAGGAACTCCTTCGGGTGGAAAAGTGGATCTAAAATGGGCAAGCAATCACTATCATTGTTGAAGCATCTAGATGTGGTCTTATCCGAGCACGAGCCAAATTAGGCATCTCCTCAAGTCGTAGCCATTCATATTCCTCCAGAATTTGATCTAAAGGAATAATTTAGCTATATTTTACCTTTATTTTCTCCATCTGTTGAGAAAATCAAGGGAGATTGTTAGTATTCCTAACATGTATAAATACCATCTCTAGGCTCTATAGGAGGAAATTTGAATGATGGAAAAAGGCCTTTTCTACTTTTCAATTCAGGATTCCAAAAGCACTATTGTAATAGGGATTTAGGGTTGTAGAGGAGAGGAGAGTTTAATCTCATATATGAGGAATAGAGAGATTTATCTTTTACATATCTGAACTGTGTATGCTGAGAATATCTTGCACTATTGCAGCGCCTGTTTCATCAACAAAGTTTATGAGTTGTAGAGGACTATTGGAGATCAGAGCAAGGGAATTGGACTTAATAAATTGCTATTTAAGATACTATTATTTTAAATACTAGTTTCATTTTATAATAACATAGACTTGTGATTTTTAGTCATATTTGTGCACTATTGTCTATGTGAGTGATTTATTGCAATTATATGTTGTTTATCTCTGCTCTTATGTGTTGAACTCTGATTTCTGAGTAACTACTTACTCAGAGATCAATATTTCAATTATGTCTTCACAAACAGTAACATTATGTGAACTATTTCCTTGTATTATTGTTTAATCATTCAAGTTGTTGGATTACTAATCATCATCATTTTTGTGAACTACTTCCTAAATGTTGTTGATTAATAATTCTGGTTAAAAGATCTTTGAACAAGATATGGTTGATAATCATAATGTCAACTAATTGAACTACTTCATAAACTTGATATTCACTATAATCTAAACATATTTAAATCTCAATTCAATTAGTTACCTTGCTCTTAGTTGGGTTAGGTCTACATCTTCCTAATCGAGATAGCTTTAGGTTTTCTATCCTTTTGCTTGTTTATAGTGTTATTTTGTATTTAGATCAATTAATACATTCCTACAAGTCCTCTTATCAAAGAGGCAAACTTTAGTTGTGGCTTGGTTGAGCCCCAAATCAGTTAAAGGATCACTTTCTTTCATGATGAGCAAGAGAAATGATCTGATGTCTTCTCCATTGGTAGGTGAAAGTCGTATTTTAAGCCATTGGAGATAGAGAGAAGGTAATTGGGCCTAGTTTAACGAGTCGAAACCACCATTTCAATGGAAAAGGAGCTACTCTAAGTTCCTGACCAAGTGGTCTCCCTTATAATGTTGTAGGAAGATATTTTTGAGCCTTCAACGGGTGGGAAGATGTAAAATGGGTCAGAGACATCAAGACATCATACTTGAGTTTCCATGAATTCAAAAGAATCTTCAGGAAGAAATACTTGTTAGAAAGGTACTATGACAGCAAGGCCAAGGAATTCTATGAGCTTAAAATGGGATCGATGGCTCATGAGGAGTATACGACCAAGTTCTTGGAGCTATTAAGGTATGTACCATATCTTAAGGATGAAAATGCTAAAGTTTAGAGATTTTTCAGTGGATTTCCATTAGCTTTTAGTGATTAGATTGAGTATGATGAGCCTAGGTCACTGGATGAAGTTATTGGGAAATTGAAACACTATTATGAGCATTCAAAGCATAAGAATGAATCTCAGCAAGCATGGAAAGGGAAAAATAAAGGTAAAGATAAATGGAAACCAAAAAGAACAAGGCCTCAAAATATAGAAGAGAAAGAGAATGTTGCACCTAATAAGTTCAACGTAGCTAGACAGGAACATGGGTCACAACAGGAGAATAGAGGTGATGGTACAAGACGGTTGGAGCGTTATACATTTGGTAAGGAAAATATTAAGAAATATTTCCCGTAGAATCATGGTGGTAGGACTTAGATATAATGCACAAGAGGCACAGACTAATGAGGATGTTGGGTAGAGCATTCCTTGTATTTATGCATCACTGGAAACAAGCAGGCAGATCACCAGGCATCTATCATTGAGATGGATGGTAAGATTTGTGATCAAGTTGTTTCTATTTTGATTGACCATGGATCTAATTATAGTTATGTTAAACCCAACTTGGTGGATAAGTGTGGTTTGAATAAAGAAGTGCATGCAGAATCTTGGTTAGTGCAGTTCGCTACAGGTAAAAATAAGATAGTTCATCATTGGGTAAGAGCTTCTGCATTCGAGTTGAATAGTATGCCTACCTCAACACATTTGAATATATTACCCTTGGGATCATATAGTATGCTTTTGGGTATGGACTGGTTGTATCTTCATAGGACTAAGGTGGAATGTTATGACAAAGATATTGAATGTTTAGATGACAATGGAGAACATAGAGTCTTACATGGTAAGAAGAAGGCAACATTAGTTAGAATGGTTTTGTCTATGCAAGCAAAGCACAGTCGCAGGCAAGGGCATGTGTTGTTTGCAGTGCATATTTCTAGTGATAAAGGTAAGGAGGTTGAGGATGCAGAGGTATTGAGTAGGTACTCGATCTTACAACAGTTTCAGGATGGGTTTCTTGTAGATATTTCTAAGTTTCCACCTCACAGAGAGGTAGACTTTTCTATTGAGTTGGTACCAGGGCTAGCATTAGCATCAAAGGCACCATACATAATGAGCACTCTAGAGTTAGTAGAGTTGAAGTTGCAGTTGAAGGAAAATCTTGACAAGAGATACATTAGGCCAAGTGTATGACCCTGGGGCGCACTGGTATTGTTTGTGAAGAAGAAGGATGGTAGTATTAGGTTATGCATTGATTAGAGGCAGTTGAAAAAGGTGACCATCAAGAACAAGTATCCGTTGTGGAGAATTGATTACTTGTTTGATCAGTTAAAAGGAGCAACAATGTTCTCGAATATCAATCTGAGATCAAGATATCATTAGGTACACATCAAGGAAGAGGGAATTTACAACACAACTTTCTAGATCATGTACATGCATTATGAGTTTGTTGTAGTTCCATTTGGTTTGAATAATGCTTCAGCTGCTTTTATGTGCTTGATGAATAGTGCATTTTCTCCTTATTTGGACAGGTTTTTTATTATATTCTTTGATGACATCTTGATATATTCTAAGAATGAGGAAGATCATGCTGGACATTTAGCGGTAGTTTTGAGATTTCTAAGAGAGCATCAGTTGTATGCTAAGCTTAGGAAATGTAGTTTCTTTCTAACAAAGGTATATTTCTTGGGGCATGTGGTCTCCAAGGAAGGCATGGCAGTGGATCCTAAAAATATAAGGGTTATCATGGAGTGGTAAGCTCTTATAAATGTCGATGAGGTAATATCATTCATGGGGTTAGCAGGTTACTATAGGAGGTTCATCAAGAAATTATCTCGCATTGCATATCCTATCACATCATTGCAAAGGAAAGGTAAGAAATTTGAATGGACAGAGGAATGTGCAACAAGTTTTGAATAATTAAAGGAGTTGTTGACCAATGCTCCAGTGCTAAAGATTGTAGATCCAGACAATGAGTTTGTGGTGTGCACAGATTCTTGAAAAAGAGGACTTGGTGGAGTCTTAATGTAGGAAGGATAGGAAGTGTTCTATGAGCCACAAAAACTGAATGATCATGAGTATAATTACCCGACACATGATCTTGAGTTGGAAACAATCATTCATGCATTGAAGATGTGGAGGCACTATCTTCTTGGCAAGATGTTTGTATTGATGAGTGCTCACAGTGGATTGAGATACTTGTTTAACCAACTAAATCTGAATGCAGGCAAGCTATATGGTTGGCCAAGATCAATGAGTTCGAATTTGAGATCAGGTACATCAAGGGTAAGGAGAACAGGGTTGCAGATTCTCTTAGCAGGCGGATACAGGTGAACCATATAATAGCTATGAGTTCTTATGGGACAAACTTAAATGATCGGATCTGACAGACAAGTTAGTAAGATGACAGGTACAGGGAGCTTATGCACAGGTTACAACAAAGTACAGGTGATTAGGGTGTGGACTATAATCAATAGAAAATTTAATCAGGTTTAGGGATAAGATATATGTATCAAATGACAATGAGCTCAAGAATACTATCTTGCGATAATTTCATGTGAAACCATATTTAGGTTACCCTAGATACCGTAAGACATTGACAACAATGAATAAGTTTTATCATTGGCCAAATCTGAAGAAGGATGTGGTATAATTTGTGGCTAGATGCTTGGTCTATCAATAGATGAAATAAGAGTGCAAGCATCCAAGTGGACTACTACAGTCGATTCCGATTCCAGAGTGGAAGTAGGAGGTCATTTCCATGGACTACATTGCAGGTTTGTCGAGGAAATTTAGACATCATGATTCCATCATGGTTGTGGTGGACAAGTTGACAAAGGTAGAGCACTTCATTCCAGTGAAGTCTACTTATTCAACTAGTGATGTAGCACAAGTCTTCATGAGAGATGTGGTCAACTTGCATGGTGTTCAGAAGAATATTGTGTCAAACAAGGATGTTAATTTCACTTTCAGGTTTTAGATTGAGTTGTTTTCATGTTTGGGTACAAAGTTTGCCTTTATCACAACTTATCATTTGCAGATAGATGGAAAAACAAAGAGGGTCAACAGGATATTGGAGGACATGTTGAGGATATTGGTTGAGTTTTCTTACAACAATGGGTACTAGGATTCTTTGAGGATGAGTTTGTTCGAGGCATTGTATGGGTAGAGTTGTAATACGCCCATCGGTTGGAGGATTAAAGTGAAAGGGTGTTGATTGGACCATATATGTTTGCAAAGATGGAACAAGAAATTATGGTTATCAAGAAGAATCTAAAGGAAACACAAGATAGGTAGAAAATCTATGTAGATCATAACAAGTTATTTGAGTTTCAAGTTTGGGAACAGGTGTTTTGCGCATCAAGCCAAAGAAGAGTTCCTTAAGGATTAGATTGTGTGTCAAGCTGGCATCTCAATTTTGTGGACCTTTCAAGATTCTTGAAAGGATTTGACCAGTAGCCTATTGACTTGCACCATTTCCGACAGTGAAAGTCCATGATGTTCTCCATGTGTCATTGCTTAAGATGTATGTTAAAGATGTTGATCATATGATTGACTGGTTTGTATTTCTGGTGGAGCCAGATGGATAATTCAAGTCGAAACTTCAGTGTATATTTCTCAAAAATATGCTCATGCTTCGGAACCAAGCAATCGAGCAAGTTATAGTGCAGTGGAAGCACTTTGTGCCCAGTGAAGCTACATGGGAGATGGTTGATAAGATGTAGGCCATGTATCCTGTTTATTCGTTGATTGAGCAAATGTTTTTGGTATATGTTTTGATGTGATGTGTTGGTATATGTACATATGTATATGGATGTAAATACTGCCACGAGTTGTGTTATAAAGCTCCAATAAGCGGTATGGGTTTCATGTCATTATGGTTGTCATGTTGTCATGTTAGTTGATTTTCAGCAGGTTGATCATTGCAAACACTGCAACGAGCTAAGTTTTAAATCTCCATGGGAAATATGTTTTTCTTTCAGCAACCTTGTTGGTTGTAGGTGTCATTGAACACCGAGGACAGTGTTCCCCCAAGGGGGAGGATCTTGTAATAGCCTTCATGAAAATTACATGTAATAAAAGTTAATAAAGGAAAAATAATAACCATGGTTATGGGACACTTATTCCAAGCTCAATGTTGGGCAAAAGCATCCTAGTGTGGGTGTTCAGTTGGTTTATTATGGCTAAGGAAATTGGCAAAGGATTTGGAAAGGCATGAGACATTAATTGACATTTTATTTATGAAAATAATGGAAATTAGGAGAAAAGGAAGGTGAAAGGTCATAGGTTGCATGTGAAGAGGAAAATGAAGGAAAAATAATTGAAAATGAAGAAAATAGAGGCATCATTAATAAAATGCTTCTAAGGATCAGTTGGAACCTTTTGTCAGTTTAGTTTTGGAGCTCTCTCTCTATTCTTTCTCTCACACACTCTTGGACACTTAGAGTTTTCTTGGAGCACTTCAGCATTGGATCAAGAAAATAAAAGAAGGCAAGAGGAAACAAACATTAAGCGAGGAAGAGCAGGATCAAGTGGCTACAATTATTTGTAGGTGTCAAATTGCATGTGTGATTTCCTTGCTATATTTGGCATGCATGTGTGTATTTAGTTCGCTTGATGTCATTGGCATGGGTTTTTCCAAGCGTGGCCGTGTTCTTCAGCCTTGCCTTGCCATTTCTGGATAGCCATGGTGTGATGGGGTCCTCATGTTTTGGTTGAGTTGGATTGTTGGATGGATTCGAAACTAAGAGAGTTAGTCTCTTAAAGAAAGAACACATGGCCTAGTGATCCCTGAATTGGACTATTGATTATGGTAAATCCTTAGCTTAGTAGCCCCTGAACCAAACTCTGGGTTTTGGTAAAGCTAGATTTTGTGTGCCCCGGTGGGCCTAGGAATCCTCAAACAGTGAATGGCGGGACATATGATAAGGCCTAGAGGTGCATGCCCCAGATCAGGCCTAGGAACCCTTGGCCAGTGAATGGCAAGATATACAGAAAATCGTGGAGGGTCGAGTCTCGACTAGGCCTAGGGATCCTCGAATGTTGTATGGCGGGATGTACAATAAAGCCTAGAGACTAGAAGATAGGAAAATTCCTCACGGTGTAGGTGGAGAAATTTGGTGGCATCCATGCTTGTCTAAGGCCTAGTGATCTAGTGGGGATTGTGGTAAATCTTGGTTATGTTGATGAGGGTGAGGTGGTGTAGCATCAGGAAGCCCTCATTTATTTTGGTTATGAGTCCCACATTCATGCTTGGAATATGGCATGGGGGTAATGGATGAAAGAAAGGTTTGGTTCATCTAATCTATGGTTGGGTGGTACGTGGAAGTCTCAAACTTGTTTGTCTTATGCATTCATTAATAAGAGTTCCTTCTCCTTGTTATTTCATGTGTAAATGTATTGGTTTATATGTGGATTTTATGGTTGTTGTATCCTTATTATTTTTGTTATTTATATGTTGGTTATGAGTATGTTTTATGACAATAATGATGTATGGATCTCATCATGTTTTGATTTGCAAATGAATGGACAATGAAATTATGACCTAATAGATGCTAATGCAACTATTATGATAAGTAAATAATGGCTCCTTATGAATCTTAGATCAGTATGAGACTCTTATGCTCAGATCTATTGTTATGACCTATGGATTACATATTGTGACATGTTTGACAAAATTCTTGTCATGGATAGTAGGGGTTAGTTTAAGTATTTGTTCATGTATTTGCATCAATAGCTTTGTTTCTATGTTATTTATCATTTCGGAAAGTTTCATAGAGTTTTGATCAGTGGCACGAGTCCTTTCCCTGAAAAAGTGGCACATAATACGGGGCCACAGGCTCAAAACTAACTGAAAAGGTCCCTAGCCTTTGGCATGCCCTTACTGTGGGAGCGACTGGAGGGTCCCAATCACATGCATGTCCATTTCATGGGAGTGACTGAGGCTTTAGGGCAGTGAAATGTCAAGTTTTCTTAGGGCTTGGTCACCTGGAAGGGTTGGTTGGCTCCTGAAGGTTATGTAGCATGTCTAGAGGTCAGATTGGTTGTGCATTGTCAGTTCCACTTCCTTAACTTTACATGGAGATTTAAATCACATTGTAGTATCCTCTCTTCACATGTTTAGCCTAGCAAACCAGTTAACTTTTGTAAATGTGGGAGGAGGGTGTTACACCGTCACACCATGGTTATCCAGAAATGGCAAGGTAAGTCTAAAGAACATTATCACACATGGAAAAACCCATGTGAATGACAAAAATAGAACCAAATACACACATGCATGTGCCATACATTCCAAATCTAGCAAGGATATCACACATGCAATTCAATACCTACAATTAATCTCATTGTAGCCGCTTGATCCTACTTTCCTTGCTTGATCTTGGCTTACCTTTGCCTTCTTTGTCCTTCCTTCACTTTCCTTGATCCAATTCTAGAGTGATCCAAGAATACTCTGTGTCCAAGAGTATGGGAGAGAGAGAGTAGAAAATGAGAGCTCCAAAACAGAATTGATAAAAGATGACACTGACAAAAGCTACCAATTGATCCTTAGAAGCCTTTTTATCAATGAGGCCTCTATTTTCTTCAATTTCCATTATTTTTCCTTCATTTTCTTCCTCACATGCAACCTGCGACCTTTCACCTTCCTTTTCTCCTAATTTCCTTTATTTTCATAAATTAAATGCCAATTAATACCTCTTTTCCTTTTCAATGCCTTTGCCATTTCCTTTAGCTATAATAACCGAAATGAACACCCACTAGGATGTTTTGCCCAAATTCAGCTTGGCATACATCTCCCATGACCTTGGTCTTATTTTTTTGCTTTTGTTAACTTTGTTACATGGATTTTTGACCAAGGCTGTTACAAAACCCTCTCCCTTGGGGGAACACTATCCTCGGTGTGCACATCACCTCCTTAAGATGTTCAAAGGCCTTAGTTTTTTTTGAGTCCAAAAAATTCAATATTTATTTAATAATGTTGTTAGAGGTGTTGTTATTCTCCCATAATTCTTAACAAACCTACGATAATACCTTGTCAACCGAAAAAATCCTCAAATATGCTTTATGGTTGTGGGGATTTTCCATTCCTTAATGACTTTAATTTTGTTAGGGTCTACCTTAACACCCTCATGAGATAGAATATGACCCAAATATTCCACCTCTTGTACTCCAAAGAAACATTTGGAGGTTTTTGCATATAATTGTTTTTCCTCCAATAGTTTGAGCACCCTAGCAACATGTTGAACATGATCCTTCCAAGACTTGTAGATTAGTATATCATCAAAAAACACTAACACAAATTTTCTAAGGAAGGGTTTTAAAATGGAGTTCATCAAACCTTGAAATGTGGAAGGTGCATTAGGAAGGCCAAAAGGCCTGACCAAAAATTCATAATGAACCTCATGAGTTCTGAATGTTTTTTTCCAAAATGTCTTTGGTATTAATTCTAATTTGATGATATCTTGAAGGATGATCTACTTGGTGAAGTAAATTGCTCCATGTAATTAATCCAACAATTCATAAATAACATGAATGGGAAATTTATCTTTAATAGTGAGATTTTTTAGCTCCCTATAATCCAAATACATATGCCATGATCTTCCCTTCTTGTGCATCAATATTATGGGAGTAGAGAAAAAAACTTTGACTAGGTTGAATTATACCGACCTCTAGCATTTCTGCAACCATACATTCAATTTCACTCTTTTGGGCATAGATATATATGTAAGACCTCATATTTGGAGGAACACTTCCTGGAATCAAATGAATAGCAGGATCATGATCATGAATAGGTGGGAGGCCTTTGGGGGTCTCAAATACCTTGGAATGATTGTCCAAGACTTTTCAAAGATACAGAGAACTAGATAATTTCGATGTTTGAACCTCTAGTGAGCATAGTTGTGCAATTAGTCCCCATTGTTATTTCTTCAGAAACTTTGTCATGTCATTAGAGATGATTATCTTTCTTAGTTTCCCTACAATATCCTTTAATTCAACTTCCTTTCCTTCCCAAAAAAATCCAAGAAAAGTTATTGAAAATTAAAATCTATTGTCCCTAAAGATTGTAACCATTGGAGTCCTAGTACAACATCAGCACCACCCTTTGGAATGGAAAACATTGGACTATTCAATACATATTCCCCCATTGTTAAGTTGACATTATGGCACTATTCAGAAGAATTTATAGTTCCTCCATTTGCAACCATCACTTGACACTATGGTGCTAGATATAGGAAGCAATTCATTTCCTTGGCTATCTTACAGTGAAAAAAATGATGGGCACTACCTAAATCAATCAACACTAATACTTTTTTATTCTTGATATATCCTTCTATCTTGAGAGTTTGAGTGGTAATTATTGCCAATGCACTACAAGATATGGTCAAATTCATTTCTTCTTTCTCTGGGGTTGGTTCTTGGTGTATACCCTCCTCTTTTGATGTTTCTTTTTCAATTTCTTCATCCCACAATCTATGTAAAACAATTTCTTCTGAGCGCGCTTATGACCTTTAGTGTATTTTCTATCACATTTATAACAAATCCTTTTTTTTCCTTTTTCCTCCAATTTTTATGGTGTCAACCTTGTAGCTTGTGGAAGCCTAGGAGCATCAAAACTTCCATATTTATAGTTTCTAGTGGTAGACTTCGTTATTGCCATAATTTCGTTTTCAACTTTTCTTTCCACCTTGAATGCCTTATCCAATTAATCAGGTTCCCAAGGGAGAACCTCATGTTGGATGTTATCATTTAAATTCCATATGAATACATCAATCCTATGCTCCTATGGAATATCAATTACCCTAATATTCAATTTTTGGAAGTCCTCAATGTGCTCCGCCATTGAACCCTTTTATTTGAGATTTATCAATTGGCTAAAGAAGGTATTTATCTTTGTATCATTATAATGTGTTATTATTTCCTTTGTAAAAATTGACCAAGTGATAAGTGGTTTGCGAGAACAAAGCCATTGATACCATACAAACTAATTGGCTTATAAATATAAATATGCAATGCATACCTTTGGTGTGTGTTGCACATCATGTAGATCAAAATATTGCTCCATCTGTAGTATCCATGTTAATGGATCCTTGCTGTCAAACTTCCTCATATCAATATTTGGAATGTGGTTGGTCTTCAACCCAAAGTCGAGTCTCTAAATTCCTAATTAACATTCTTTTTATTCTTATCATGAGTTTCATGGAATACCTTGTCACCATTAAGAAGCATTTCTTATAGCAACTTTGTCAAACCTTCCAATTCTTCTTTTAAACCATCCTTCAAACCTTCCATTTTTGTTTCTAAACCAACCTTCAAACCTTCCATGTACATTTTTTATTTTCTATTCTAAACCATCCATGTTCCTTTTTAAACCATCCATCTTAACATTCATCATCACTTCCAATTAATTTTTGGTTACTCTTTGTGATAGTGAAATTTGTTGTACTTGATCTCATAATTTTGATATATCATGTTGCATTTATTTCTCTTCTTCATATGTCATATTAGATATTTTTGGTTGCTTACAAGGTGTATCCATTTTTTTTTTTGCAAAGCATATTGGAAATAATGATATATATTCTTCCCTATGCTCTTTGAATCACTTCAAACTGATTTTTCAAACAAAAGTTATGTAAATTTAAAAAATACACACCTTTTCACTTGTTTTTGGGAGCTTGATAATGAAATGTTGTATGTTTGTAATTTCGACTCAACAAGGTCATAAATTCGGCCTTGTGATAGCACACTGAGTCTTCTTTCCAACGCCATAAGTCAGACCATTATTGGATTCTTCAATATAAATTTATGCCAAATCACCCATAATGGCCTGATTATGGATTGATTCAGTAGAGCGAAATTGTACGAGATTCCACGTGTCACTGTTTCAACCTGTAGCCCTGAAATTATACACGAAAAACTACAGTTCGTGCAATTTTTGTCACTTTTTACGAAATTCAAATCTAATGCTTAGAGAGAAAGTTATGATGATTTTCCCTAGGTCACCTTTTTGAGATTGAATTCTGAAGTCTACAAAAACCCTAACTTCTTCGGACCATATCTCAAAAAATATAGCGAACCAATATCTGAAATTTTTATACAATGTTCACCAATATTTCAGCTCTATGTGGTAGAAATTTCAGCTTTTGAATCCTTGTATAAAAAATTTATAGCGAAAATTCCAAGATGACCTGTTTAAAGTAGAGAAACCATAGAATCCAAAGCTATGTTACCAAATGTTATACAACCAGCTCACAAAACAGAAGAAAATATAGATCAATGACTTAAAAATATCCTCTTTGAGGGGGAAACCTCCTTTACATTACATAAATCAACAATTCTTGGATGATATAAATGATAAGACCTCCTTGGTATATATAGGAGTCTAAGGGGTCATAATATAATCAGAGCATACATAACAATAATAATGTAAGGCCACAACAATAAGAATAGTGGGTTTCTATGGAGCACAACAATAACAATAGGTGCTACAGTATAATAATTATAAAATTTAGTTGTCTTTCGCTAAAAAAACCTTGGTTCAGTGCTCGCCCAGAAATTATAATTTAAAAACAAAAACTAGCACATTCAAGAATTTAACTAAAAATTTAAGAAGACTATATATTGAATTTAATCTTAGTGTACGTTAAATTAATTTAATTTAATTTAAAATTATAAAATTCAGTTCTCTTAGACACGAATTTATATAATTGAATTTAATCTTATAATACGTTAAATTATTTTAATTAATCTTAAAATTATAAAAAAATTCAGTTCTCTTAGACACGTCCCAAGTTAGACATTATAATTATTATAATATATTGAAAATTATTTTAATAAAGTCATATATATTTTTTAATAACACTTATATTTAACTGAAAAGTTTAGGAAAAAAATTATTTATTGAATTTAATCTTATTGTAAGTTAAATTATTTTAATTTAGTATAAAAAAACCAGCACGCTCTAAAAAATTAGACCCCACACGCTCAAGAAGAAAATTTTAGCGTCCACGAACACTTTTGAACCAAAAATTAGACCCCCACCCTCATGAAAATTTTTTTAACGTCCACGCATGATTGGTGAAGCTAAGATGAGACAAGTCATTATTTGAACCTGACGTGAATCGAACACGCAACCTTCTGAACCTACTGATCTGGAGTCAGACGCGCTACCATTGCGCCACGGATCCACGTAGTAACAGTTGACGTGCATAAAATACGGATCCACGTAGGTAACAGTTGACGTGCATAAAATTTTAATTTTATCAAAATCTTTGAACAATATGTACGATCGTGTTGTAAGTGAGCGTGGATAGAACACGCGATCATTAGAGTTTGAGTGTAGCGGAGCAGTCAGGTAACGAACTCCGTAGGTATCCCATGGATAGTGAACGTTTTAGTGACTTACTTGAATTTTCAATTTCTTTGAACTCCTCCTATCAAATAGAAGTTCACATGTTTCTTTGTTTTTTAATCCATGTTTCTTTTGTTTTTTGGAGAGCCTATGTTAGGGCTAGCCCTTTATTACACGTTATCAAGTTTCATACTTGTTTTCTTAACCAATTTGATGTTGGCGAAAACCCAACTCTTTTTTTTTTTATCTCTTTTTTTCCTTGCCTTTTTCTGTTTAAACTAGGCAGAGCTCAAGTCAGGGCTAGTCTTACTATTACATAAGTTTATTATATATGTTTGATATTTGTTGTTTTTTTGGACTAAAATTGTTTTTTGTAAAAACAAAACTTTTAACTTTATGTCTTATTTTTCAAACAATTTTTTGACAAACTAATTGTTATGCTTAGAAATGTTTATATATTTTTACTATATATAATTTTGTTAGTGTAGTTTAAATGTTTTATGTTTTGTTCCTCTTATTATTATCTTTTATCAATTTCATGTAAAATTCTACCAAAATTTGTTGAAATTGTAAATTTGAGTGGTTGAATTTGTACAATGTAAATGCCATATGGGTATTTAAAGTGTTGAATCTATTTATTCATTCAAAAATACAATTTAAATAATGGAAGATTGTGATCTCATGAAGAATTGTATCATAAAGATTTTGACAAAAAATACCAAAATGTTGAATTCTCTCTAATCCTATTCCCTTTGCAAAGTCATTAATATATTGGCTAAAGCCAATGTGCATTGCATTCAATTTGTAATTGACTACCACTTAGTTTGCAGTTGACCATTCCTCACATGAACATTATCATCAAAGTTTTCCAAAAAATATTATACTTCAAGATATTTATCAATAATTTCCCCATTGTGATTTTTGCTACTCTTGACCCTTATTTTACAACTAGTGGTGTAACCCTTGGTAATGCTATTGTGCATTTAGATTTGCATTTAATTTTCATCCGTTTTTGCAATGAATTAACTCCCTATTCTTACTACTTCTCTTACATTTCTCATGCTTGCACACACAAAGAAATCTACAAACATATAGTCTTCAATTTTTGAAGCACAACGACACTCCCTTCTTATCCAATATTTTATCCACAAGCTCCCCACCAAGATACTCATCCTTCACAACAAATATATTTGTACTTATCTCAATCATAAAGCTCTCAAGCTCACATATGTTCCATTCCACAAAAGTCAGTGTTAGCTCTCAATTGCTCAAACCTCCAACACGCCTCAGGACATCATAGGTCTCAAAGATCAATTAGATGTCTCCATACTCTATGTCACTATGAACCATTTTCACATAATTTTCTTTCCCTCCATTACCCACGTAAGTAACGTGAGGGTCATCATCAACTTGGACATCTTCGACACACCTACAACTACTTTAACAAATACACATCGTATTGCATTGGGTTAATTATTCATTATAGTTGTTCGCAATCAATTATTGAAATCATTATTAATTGCTTAAGGATGAGGAGAGAAGTAGTAACTTATATAGCAGACTCATATCAAAAACTTGTTGATGATGCTAGCACTTGTCATATGTTGGCTTTGATAAGCTTTATCATGCTACTTCAAATTGTATTCTTTGACCATAACATGAATGAACTATGATGCTTCTGAGGATCAATTCATAGAATTTTGTCAGTTCACTTATGGCTTTCATTCTATTCTCTCTCTCTCATACTCTTCAACATTTAGAGTTTTCTTGGAGCACTCTTGGAGGAGTGTAGCATAGATTGGATTTGGAGAAAGAAGGCAAAGAAAAGTAGGAAAGTGCAAGGGGACAGTGGGATCAACATCTACAATTGGATTTCATTGCAGGTATTGAGTTGCATGTATGGATTCCTTGCTAGTTTTGGCATGCATGGTGATGGGCCCCAGAATTGTCTATTTTATTAGACCCATTTGATTACTTATAGACACTTAAAACATGTATTTCACCCCCTTACTTGCACATCATAATTCGTAGTGTTAATGGGTCCTTAAGAATTTGGTTTATCCTTGCTTATTATGTGCCTAATATTATTTATTTTTGTAGAAAATTGTGAGAATATTAGGCAGACTATGAAGATTTCAAGGATGAGATAATTTAGGTATTTTCTCCCTGCTACAGGAGGATCAAGATTGGATAATAAATGAACAAGATATTATGAAATTATTGCACAAATTATGGTGCTCTAGTGATTGAGAAAATCTAGGAATGTGTTCCCTGTCATTTAATGCAAATTCCTAGTATTAGGAACCAGATCCACTATTTGAGGGATTTTGGAGGAGAAAGCTTCCTCCTTTCAAGGATAATGCTTCTCCATCAATTTGTATAAGTACTAATTCAAATTTTCCTCTAGATGTATGTATTTCTTAGTCTTCTTATGGAGAAAAATTGTTATTTAGCAGCTCCACTTTCATTTCTAGCAAGGATGTGCTTAGACTGATTCAAATAATGAAGTTTGGTGCCATTTTTAGCTTCTAAAGCTTGGTTTCCTTCATAGGACTCTGATTTTCCTTGGGCTTGGCCACCCCAAGAGTCCCAAACCCCTCTTGTACAATTTATTTATTTCCTTTAAATGTCTTTTTACTTGCATATCTTATTTATGCATTTATTATTCATGCTTCTTTTGTTGTAGGTTACATTGGTTAAATGTTTGAAGTGAGTTGTTTTGCATGTTATAATTTACAGAGTCACAAGCATGATGCATCCTTATAACAAATTTGAAAATTCATCTTCATCATTTAGCTACTTGGATTGGTTTACTAGTTCACAAATCTAGAATTTCTGGAAGTCCCATATAGCAAAATAGTAATAATTTTCTGCTATTTTTCAGCGCCTGTTAACAGGGGTATTTTGGAGTGATTCCACTTGGAATGGAATCCTAAGACATCCTACTTAATAACACAATTTTTCCCCATCCCTTTTTCATTTTATTTACTTGGGCATTCTGCAAGCTATCTCCTCATATAGCAAAACAAGACCTCTTGTAGCACATGTAAACTTGACAAGATTTACTCTAGCTTTTTGTCTCTTAGGCTTGACTAATGACCCCTAGGCTCTAAATCCATGATTAGGGAAGAATAAACACCACTTAGGAATTTCATTTTTACGAAGTAGATTAGGCATATTTCCTTGAATTCGTGCTCTTAGGATTTCAATTACAAGATGTAGTTCTTGCATAGGATTAGTTTCTTTTCAAGGAAACTTTTCACATTCTACAATCACACTAATGATTCACATTTTTGCAAGTAGCACAAGATTTAGATTATGAAAATAGACAAATACTTTTCATTCTTGCAAATACCATAACCTTTACCTTCTTGCAGTTAGGATTAGTGTTTACATTTGAGCAAGTAACATTTCCATTTCTACAATTAATTTAGGCTTTGATTTCACGACATTCACTCCATTACATCAAATCGACAAAAAGATGACACATTGTATGTTGCACATATAGTGTTGACACCTCTTAAGTTTGTATGAAACCTGAGTTGAAAATTTAAGTTGGTAGCCTTGGGAGTTGCAACATTCTTGTTGCAATAGTGGGGCTCATCACTCTTTTGTGACGTTATCTGGGAGGTGTCAAAATATGCATTGTTTTCTTCCCTAGTTGATCCATTTCTACAAAAGAAAAAAAATTGCATTAGGCATATTTCATTTCAGAAAATTGCATTGCATTAGCATTGTTATTCATTTTTTTATAAAAACATAAAAAAAAAATACTTCTCCAACACCAAACCCCCCCATTTGATCACGTGGTGCAGTAAGAACCACATCACCATCCACTTTTGCAGGTAGAAGAAGAAGAGGTGGCATAGAAACTAGAAGAAATAGATGGAGATAACGACAATGAAGAATATCCTATTGGATTTCCCATTCAAGATTCTGATATTAATGTTCATATGAAGAACATCCCTCCATATTTCCTTCCCAACTTCCATGGTATGGGGTCAAAGGATCCGAAAACCTTTCTGTTTGAATTTGAAATTGTTTGTAAATCTTATGGTTACTTATTAAACACTCAAAAATTGAGATTGTTTCTGACAGCATTGAAGGATAGAGCTCTTAAATGGTCCATACATTCAGGGACTAATTCAATAAAATCATGGAATGATATGCAAAAGGTACTTCTAGAAAAATATAAAGAACGTGATGAAAGAAGAAATATTTAGAATGACTCAAAAAGAAGATGAGAGCCTTGAGGATCTAATAGATAGATTTATGTATGATGTTAAGAGGGAAAAATTGCATCATTTAGGATTTGACACAATAAAAACCCTCTTACTTAGAAAAATTAGGGATGAGTGGATTGATCTCCTTAATCTCATGAGTAGAGGTGATGTATACCAAATATCATTTGAAGAAATTTGTGAAACATGTAAGCGCATATCAAGAGGAAGGGCAAGAGTAAGTAAATCAACATCAAGATCGGTAAGTCAAGTTGAACTTGGAAATTTGCTTGATAACTTTAAAACATAAATTCTTAACAATCTAAGCAAACAAGTAGAAATGTTAAGAATGTAAGATGAACAAAAAGAATATGTTGATATGTGTGTTTGGGATTAAGAGATCAAAAATTACACAGTCTTCATTTTTAAGTCTAGAACAAGACTCATCTTCAGGATTGAATCTACGAAGAAGATAAAAGGTGGAGGTTATAAATATGAGATGTAATGCAGCTAGGGTTGGGAAGTCAACTAGTCAAAGGATTTATTTTGAGGTTATAAATATGAGATGTAATGCAGTTAGGGTTGGGAAGCCAACGAGTCAAAGGATTTATTTTTAATATTTAATTATTAATTGTTAATTGGAATCCTAATTTTAATTTATTCTATGCCATTAGAAGTATACGTTTTGTTTTCACACTTAATTAATAAGTCTTATTTTAATTTACTTATAGTTCTTTTTAGATTTATGAGTATAGAATTAATTTCTTTTTTCCAATAATAATTATTTGAATCTAGATTTCTATAAACTAATATATTAGATTACATTGTTATATTTTAATATAGATTTTATTGATACCAATATTTTAATGTAAATCTTATTAATACCATATTTTGATATAAATCTTATTAAACCATATTTTAAGTATATGATTTTTTAGTTAGAATAAAAGTATGATTTAATAAACTAATGTATTATTATATTAGTTTATGTTAATAAATTTTATTCTTACCTAATTTACAAGATCATGTTATTAGAAGATATAAGTAATATTAATTAGGAATATGATATTAGTACTTTTTGTTATTAATATTGCTAGGGGACAAAGGGTTAAATCCAAAGAAGGGAGGGGGAAAATGAATGGAATCTCAGCCAAAGGGGTGAATAAGGGGACAGGTTAATAAATTTGTACTCGGAAGAAGTATGAGAGGGTGATAGCGAAATTGAGAAGAAGAGTGAAAAATGTGATAAAACATTCATGGGAGGGATTGGGTAGAAGGGCAGGGGAAGGAGAAGAGGGGTTGATAAAGAGTGGTAAGGATGATGAGAAAGGGGACAACAAATTTATTCCTTGGTATTGCAGGAGAAAAGGGAAATCCAATTTCTTCTAATTTCTAAGCTTCCATCCCTATTGAGGTTGTGAGGGTGTTTGATGATTTCAAGGGCTTCTCGAACTTTACGTTTAAAATGATGTCTTTCATTGGCAATGACCCTAGTGCCTTCAAGGCAGATGTGGTGGCTAGCCTTACCTGCATGCGTTGCTAAAGCTAATGATCAGGTTCTTTCATTTTGGATATCAGCATCATGCTCTTTAAGCCCGATTTTGAAAGATCTACATGTTTCCCCAATGTAGTATTCTCCACAAGAACAATTGATCATGTAAACACCTTTTTGCTAGAGGTGATCCGAGTTATCCTTAACATATTTCATCCTTTGTTTAATAGACATCATGGGCTTGAATGAAGTTTTGATAACTTTCTTTCTTAGAACTTTGGCCAGCTTGTCAATGACTCCATGTATATATGGAACGTATGCATTAACAGTTAAGGAATTTTCAGATTTATCCTTTCTGTTTTCGGATCTGGTTTTATGGATGGCTTTGATGACGTCTTTATTTTTATACCCTAGGTTTGTAAATACTTTTCTTAAGTATGCAATATCCTCTTCAGTGTGAATCTCATCAGATATTCTACATGCTCTAGTAAAAAGGGTTTGAATAACACCCATCTTTTGATAACAACCTCATTTAAGGTGTATAGACAGACCTACTAGTTGAAAACCTCATTGAGGCAGCTAGTAGGCCTAAAAGAAATAAATGAGAAAAAACTATTTTCTCCATGTATCTCTCTTTGATGAATGTAGGTGCTCTCAAACCTTTGCAAACAACAAAAACAAGTTAGCACCAAAAGAAAAAGGTTGGTCAAAAATCTAGTCAAAGGAAGTCAAACTTGGACTTTCTCCTCCTTTTCTTAGATGCTCCAGAAGGACCAAGGCCATGCCAATCCATCACCCTCATCCATTTCCAACATCCACCCATCATTTCCAAGCCTTTCCCATTCATTTTCCTTGTTGTCCTAAAATTCTGCAATGGAGTTAACATATGATAGGTATCATTTGAACCCGACGTGAATCGAACATGCAACCTTCTGATCTGGAGTCAGACACGCTACCATTGCGCCACGGATCCAAATATTTCATATTTGTCATCCATAAAATTTCAATGTTATAAACGTCTTTGACAATATTCATATGTGATCATGTTGTAAGTGAGCGTGGACAGAACACACAACCATCAAGCTTTGAGTGTAGTGGAGCTGTTAGGTAACGAACTCCGTATGTATCCCATGCATAGTGAATGTTTTAGCGATTTACTTAAATTTTCAATTTCTTTGAACTCCTTCATTGAAATAGAAGTTCACATGTTTCTTTGTTTTTTTTCCATGTTTCTTTTGTTTTTTTGGAGAGCCTATGTTAGGGCTAGGCATTTATTACACATGTTATCAAGTTTCATACTTGTTTTCTTAACCAATTTGATGTTGGTGAAAACACAACTTTTGTTATGCTTGTTGTTGTTGTTGTTTTTTTTTTAAACTAGGCAGAGCTCAAGTCAGGGCCAGTCTCACTATTACATAAGTTTATTATATATGTTTGATATTTGTTGTTTTTTAGACTAAAATTGTTGTTGTAAAAACAAAACCTTTAACTTTATGTCTTACTTTTCAAACAATTTATTGACAAACTAATTGTTATGCTTAGAAATGTTTATATGGCATTAGAAATATACATTTTAATTATTCATTATTAATTGGAATCCTAATTTTAATTTATTCTATGCCATTAGAAATATATGTTTTGTTTTCACACTTAATTAATAAGTTTTATTTTAATTTACTTGTAGTTATTTTTAGATTTATGAGTATAGAATTAATTTTTCTTTCCAATAATAATTATTTGAATCTAGATTTCTATAAACTAATATATTAGATTATGTTATTGTATTTTAATATAGATTTTATTGATACCAAAATTTTAATATTTTAATGTAAATCTCATTAATACCCTATTTTGATATAAATCTTATTAAACCATATTTTAAGTATATGAATTTTTAGTTAGAATAAAAGTATGATTTAATATACTAATGAATTAATGTATTAGTTTCTGTTAATAAATTTTATTCTTACCTAATTTACGAGATCATGTTATTAGAAGATATAAGTAATATTAATTAGGAATATGATATTAGTACTTTTTGTTATTAATATTACTAGGGGACAAAGGGTTAAATCCAAATAAGGGAGGGGGAAAATGAATGGAATCTCAGCCAAATGGGTGAACAAGGGGACAAGTTAATAAATTTGTACTCGGGAGAAGTATGAGAGGGTGATAGCAGAATTGAGAAGAAGAGCAAAAAATGTGATTAAACATTCATGGGAGGGATTGGGTGGAGGGGTAGGGGGAGGAGAAGAGGGGTTGATAAAGAGTGGTAAGGATGATGAGAAAGGGGACAACAAATTTATTCCTTGGTATTGCGGGAGAAAAGGGAAATCCAATTTATGCTAATTTCTAAACTTCCATCTCTATTGAGGTTGTGAGGGTGTTTGATGATTTCAAGGGCTTCTCAAACTTTACGTTTAAAATGATGTCTTTCATTGGAAATGACCCTAGTGTCTTCAAGGCAGATGTGGTGGCTAGTCTTACCCGCATGTACTACTAAAGCTGAAGATCGGGTTCTTTCATTTCAGATATTAGCACCATGCTCTTTAAGCCTGATCTTGAAATATCTACATGTTTCCCCAATGTAGTATTCTCCACAATAACAATTGATCATGTAAACACCTTTTTGCTGGAGGTGATTCGAGTTATCCTTAATATATTTCATCCTTTGTTTAATAGTCATCATGGGCTTGAATGAAGTTTTGATATCTTTCTTTCTTAGAACTTTGGCCAGCTTGTCAGTGGCTCCATGTATATATGGAAGGTATGCATTCGTAGTTAGGGGATTTTCAGATTTATCCTTTTTGTTTCTGGATATGATTTTATGGATGGATTTGATGATGTCTTTATTTTTATACCCTAGGTTTGTAAATACTTTTCTTAAGTATGAAATATCCTCTTCGGTGTGAATCTCATCAGATATTCTACAGGCTATAGTAAAAAGGGTTTGAGAAAACTCATCTTTTGAGCTGGGTGGTGGTGCGAATCTGCATGAAGGTAATTGTCGGTATGTGCCTTCTTTCTGAACACCTTATGCCCCAAATATCCATCTTTGTTTCTTATGAGCATGATATCAAGGAATGGAATGCAATAATTCTCTTTGACCTCCATTGTAAACTTGATTCATAAAATATGCTATTGAGGTGGTTCAAGAAATTATTAAGCTCATCATCCCCATGAGGCCAATTGACACTGGTGTCATCCATGAACCTGATCCAAAACTTAGGTTTTAATGGGTAGGTTTCAAGAGCTTTCTTTTCAAATTTTTCCATGAAGAGATTAGCTACGACAAGAGATAGTGGTGATCCCATAACAACCCACGATGTTTTCTCAAAGATTTCATCTTGGAAGGTGAAGAAAGTAGAACATAGGCATATTTCAGCTTGCTTTGTAGTTTGGGGCTTTGCTACTTCTTTAACCACTTGGATTGATTCATCTAAGGGAATCTTGGTGAAGAGATGGAAAACATCAAAACTAACTATTTCGTCCCCCAGATCTGGCTTAGCTTGTTTTGTTGTCCATGCAGAATCACATGATATTAAATATTTCCCATCATTACCAAGGTTGAAGGAAGTTTCCTAAGAGGACAATGGAGCAAGTCAATCACCAAAGAAGTTATGTTATATAGCCCTAATAAGACCATGATAGCCTAGTCAACGTAATATGATGCAAGAACCTAATTCAAAAATTTAAGCTTATGCACATCCATCTCAAAATAATTGGAACACACTTTTTCCTTAGCAACCTTGGCCATCTCAACCCCAAAACCAATCTTGGCAACATGGTTGGCAAGGAACTTATGAGAGAAATCCATAATATCCTCAATATTTTCCTCAATATCCTCTATACCCAACTCCATGTTATCCCTACCATCCGCCTCCACCACAACCACATCCATATAAAAGATCCACTCCCATTCAACTACCTGTACCACCATTTCCAAACCCTCACAAGGAAGTAGGTCAACCCACTTACAATGTTGAGGTACAACACCTCCAAACATCTCCTCTTGATCTAGGAAGAGTATTGCAAAAAATATATTCTCTTGATGTCATTAAAGGACAACACTAAAAAAAAGAAAATTCAAATGAGAAGGCCAAAGAATCATGGGTTGCACTTGATGAAGAGCAGACATCAGAATCAAAGATTGAGAAAGTTCCCTCATGTTTACCATTAGATCCTCCATGTGTTCAAGAGAATAATCAACAAAAAGACGAAAATTTGAATGCCATGGTAGAAGAAGACATGAAGAATTATCAAGATGAGCAAGCGAAACAATAACATCAAATCTATATTGAGGTTTGGTTCCAGAAAATCAACAATGTGGAGCATCACTCTCTTCCTCAACAGTGCTTGATATCATCAAAGTCAAAGCATTTGATTTCTAAAATTTAGGTACATGTCAAAGCATATATTCCGAGCCTACACATGAGTTTATCTGACATCTTAATGTCCACATGGCTCCATTGGAAGTATTCTTATACTTGAAAGAGATTGTATTTTTTCAAGTAAAGTAGGATAGAAAAAGAAATTAAAAATGAAAAAATAAGAGGAAAAAATAAAATCTCTGGTGAAAATATCCTTTGAGGCGTATGATATTGGCTCATTGATTGAAAACCTCAGTGAGGTAGTCAATGGGTTGGAAAAAGAGAAAAAAAGAGAAAAATAAAAGATCCTAGGTGACAACCTCATTTAAGGCATCTAGGAAGACCTACTAGTTGAAAACCTCATTGAGGCAGCTAGTAGGCGTAAAAGAAATAAATGAAAAAAAAAATTCTCCATGTATCTCTCTTTGATGAATGTAGGTGCTCTCAAACCTTTGCAATCAACAAAAACAAGTTAGCACCAAAAGAAAAAAGTTGGTCAAAAATCTAGTCAAAGGAAGTCAGACTTGGAATTTATCCTCCTTTTCTCAAATGCTCCAAAAGGACCAAGGCCATGCCGATCCATCACCGTCATCCATTTCCAACATCCACCCATCATTTCCAAGCCTTTCCCATTAATTTTCCTTGTTGTCCTAAAATGCTACAAGAGGGTTTTGTTTTACTACAGGAGGCCAAAATACATAGAGCAAAAAATTGTTTTTACCATATCTCAATAATCGTGCTTCCATTGGCTAAGTTGTTTCACGGGGAGATGCATATGGATGATGGTAGCATGCCCAAGCAATTTCATCAAATTCGAGTGCACACATTTTAATAAATTGGCCTCAATCACCTACAACCGTTTTTTTTTTTTTCTCAAGGTTCATGCATCCATTGGCCAAGATTTGTTATGGGGAGATGTATAAGGATGATGGAAAAAAAAAACTTTCTAGTCAATCAAGTCTACCATTTGAGAGATACTGATAAGACAATTATGTTATAGGAGAATGTCCTAAAATGCTACAGGAGAAACCAAAAGTGCTATAGGAGGGAGATAAACTTGGAAAAAGAGTCCCAAAGGTCCTATTTTCATTGGGAAACATTGGGAGAGGTCCTCCAAAAAAAATTTCATCACTCATCCACTCCATTCAGCCAAATCCATCCTCAAAATTCCACTTCTGCCATTCAAAAAAAAACACGAAGAAAGGATTGTTCCTTCACCATTTTCATCACCTTCACCACCCTATGAAGATTCCAATCCTATATATATACGCCCTATGATTTTTCCTAATCCATGAATGCAATATGAGGTCTTTAGTGGAATCTAAGTTACTGCTACAAGAAGGAGCTTATTCATGTAGAAGATTGCACAATTCCAACAACATCTTGAACCATATTTTTACAACTCAAAAATAGAAGATCCAGCCACCCTGAGACATAATGAGGCCATTCCTGAAGCTTATAAAGGTCACACCATCCCTGAAGAATAGATGTAAGTTCATCTATCCACTCAAACAGTTAGTAGATCAACCGCCATTTTTTGTAGCAACATGCAGACATCAAGGTAACCAAAGCTCTAGAATTGGAAATCAATCACCATGGGCATCCAAAGATTACAACTCCAATCCTTCAGTGGCTACAAGTCCTCCTGATTAGTTACTACAAAACTCTTGACCACCCAATAAAATAGTAGTAGCTAATTCCAAGAGCACCTGCATGAAAGAAAAATACCTACATCATCGAGTTTCAGCTAGCAGCGAACATAAGAATTTCATATTTTTCTCAAGAAATTGCAAGAAGGGAAGGATGAAAACTAATAACCTTACAGAAGACACTACAAAATAACCTCACTCATGTCCAGATATGATCCAGGTGGATATTGTGGCTACCTGCCTATTCCACTTGGACCCCAACCATTGTTTCATTTCAGTTTCCCTAATTATAGCATAACTTACTATTTTTGGAATTTTTCCAAGTCCCAAACTTTCATAGCCGTTTTGAGGGACTAAAAGGCGTTTTTAGGAAAAATAGCAAGACTGGAAAAGTCCCAAACCAATCTCCCAATTTATTTTCAGCCTCCTCTTTGAGATCTTCGAAACAAGGTATTATGATAGTCATAACAACCCTGGTTAAAAAACTTACGTAAAATATATAAATACCACATATGATGGGACACATATTCCAAGTTGAATGTTGGGCAGGACATCCTAGTGGGGATGTTCATTTGATTGTTTATGGCTAAGGAAATTGGCAAAGGAAATGGATAAGGCATTAAAGAGGAAAAAAGGTATTTTGGCACATTCATTTATGAAAATAGTGGAAATTAGGAGAAAAGGAAGGTGAAAGGTCACATGTTGCATGTGAGGAGGAAAATAAAGGAAAATAATGGAAAATGAAGAAAATAGAGGCCTTATTCATTAAGAGGCTTATGAGGATCAATTGGCAGGTTGGTCAGTGAAGACTTTGTCAGTTTAGCTTTGGAGGTCTCTCATTATTCTCTCTCTCTCTCATACTCTTAGACACTTAGAGTTTTCTTGGAGCACTTTGGCATTGGAGCAAGAAAGGAAAAGAAGGCAAGAGGAAGCAAAGATCAAGCAGGGAAAAGCAGGATCAAGTAGCTACAACTGTTTTCATTGCAGGTATCGACTTGCATGTGTATTTTCCTTGTTATATTTGGCATGCATGGGATTGCATGTGTTTCTTTTCTACCATGGCATGGGTTTTTCCAGGTCTGACAATATTTTTAGCCTAGCCTTGCCATTTCCTGATATCTTTGATGAGATGGGTTCTCTCATTCGGTTTATGTGGGATGGCCGGATTGGATTCAAAGTTAAGTGGGTTGGATCTCTGAATTGACCAACACATGGTGTAGTGGTCCCCAAACCAGACTGAGAATGCACGAAGCCACTGGCCTAGTAACTCTTGAACTGAACTATAGGTTGCGGTAAATCCATATTGTGTACCTCAATGGGCCTAGGAATCCTTTTCAGTGAATGACGAGATATACGATAAAGCAAAGAGGTGGATTTTCTCTCTGTTGGGCCTAGTGATTCCAGGATGGAATGCACGGTAAATCCTACAAAGTATGTCTCGGTGTAGGGCCTAGTGATCCCTAGATCGAACTGTGGATGCACAGTAAATCCTGAGGGAATAGGAGACACTCAAATTCCTCACGATGTAGGCAAAGAACTCTGGCGGCATCCATGCTTGTTGGTGTTTTTGATATGTTCTATGAGTCCCACATTCATGCTTGGAATATGGCACAGGGGGTGATTGGATGAAGAGAGACTTGGCTTAGCCAATCTATTGTTGGGTGGAACGTGGTAGTCCCATCTCTAGTTGCTTCATTGCATTCATTAATGAGAAATCCATTTCCTTGATTTTCATGTGTAAATGTACTGGTGTATGTATGGATTTTGATAGCTGATATGTTTATTGTATTTCTATTCCTATTATTTTGGTTAGATGTATATTCTGTGACAACAGTTATGTATGGTTCTCAGCATGTTTTTACTTGTATATGAATGGATATAGTATCTATGACCTAAAGAGTGATAAGGAAACAAATGACATGAGGAAACAAGGGTTCATGGTGATTCTCATATAAGTATGAGATCTCTACACTTAATTATGTTGTTTACACCTATAGGTTACATGTTGACAATATGTTTGATGAAATTCCTGCGATCGCTATTAGGGGTCTGGTTAAGGTCTTGATCAACTTATTACTTTTGCATCATTGTTTCCCTGTACTTTACTTGATTATGAGCTTTCATTCCATTTTGGGCAGTGGCTTGGCCTCTCCACCTAAAAAGGTGGCTTAATTCTCGGGGTCGTTGGCACAAAACTGGCAAGTTTGGTTCACTGTCACTAGCAGGCGGATCTATGAGAGCAAATTTAGGTCTATGGTCACCCTCTTTCCCATAGCATGAGAGCGACTATGGCCTAAGAGGTCCAAAATAACTATGGGGCCCAGGGACAAGTTGTCTGAGTGGCTGACTTATCTCTTGAGGGTTTTTTTTATGGTGTTGTATGATTGTTTGTGATGTTCTGTCGATTCCATTTCCTTAAGGTCACCTAGGAGGTCGAATCTAATTATAGTAGCCTCTCATATCATGTTTACCCTGGTTTGCATGGTTACTTCGGTGGATGTGGGAGGAGGGTGTTATAGAGTGGTATCAGAGCATGGTTCAACTCTTGGACTGGATGGGTTGAATGTGTTATTCATGCATGCATGTCAGTTGCATGTGTGTCTCCTATGCTTGCATTTGTTTGGTGCTTGAGTATGGTTGTAGTATGGTTATCATGGAGAATATGATATTGATTTCATGAAATGCATTGTCATAATTATGTGACTGACTATGTATGGATTACATGTCACTTACATGTTGATTTTATGGTGCCTACTTACATCCTTGTATGTTAGGTTACATTCTTGAATATTGGGATTACATGTATCAGTCTTGTAGGTTGATTATAAGATTTGATCGCTTATGTTCGATTACATGCATTTATGCGTAGGTGTAGTTGATTTGGAATTGCTTATGCATATTGTTGGTTGCATGTGGAAATGTCTACAATGGAGTAATGGTTGTTGTCATGCATGAGGTCATGGTTTGTGTACTTGATATGGTCATGCATTGAAGACTAGGCTCTAGCTAGAATGATGTGTGTATGGTTTGGTACTCATTTGTTATATGTCTATATACAATTGTTATGCATGTATGGTGTTGGTTATAGTTTGAATATTAGGTCAAACATGCCTTTTGAAGTCATTGTATGAAATTTAGGTCATCATGGTGCTATTGGTATGTTATGATGCCAATGTGTTGAATGAGGTAAAGCAGGAGGTGCAAATCATTAAAGTAAAGTTGCAACAGTGGACCTCGAGGCAAGAGAAGATCATCATACATGTATTGTATGTTTGGCATGCAGGTATGTAATTTAAGGATTGTCATATGCATTAGGTTTATAGACATCAGGTTTATGTACATGTTTTGGATGTTATGGTTACATACATGATAGATGATAGTTGATTAGTATAGTTGTATGCACCTGTGTCAAATAGTCAAGAATGATAGAAACATGTGTTTGTATGCATTGCTATTGTTTTTCTATGTTAGATAACTTGAGGATTATGTTATATATTGTTGATGAGAATGATATATAACTTATTGTTGTTATAGGCTATTACCTTGATGATTAGGATTATTTCATTGAGATCTTGATATTGTAATTTGGATTGGTCATATGCGTGATGGTTATGTTCATTGCATTGAAGATCTTGATGTTATATGTATTGTTTTAACCTGGATTGTCCTATTTAGATGGTTATGGTTGCGATTTTCAGGTATGAGCCAACATATTTGTGATATGGTGTCGTACTAATCTAGATTGATTTTACATATGTGATTGTTATGCATGAACGGAAAATTCTTATGAGCCTATGATGTGAACATGTTACTTAGTTATTGTTATGGATATTATGATTTATTTTTTAGTTGATATGTTGTGAAGTTGTATCATGCTAACCTAGCTTTATTTTGTAGACAAGATAGCCTCCTCTGATATACATTAAGGTATGAGTTTTCTTATGTCATATATTTGGTGCTTGGTTGTTTGATTATGACGTCTATTTGGTGTTTGAGTGTTTGGTGCCTAGTTGATTTATTTAACATGGTATGTTTGCAAGTTGGTTGAATGTTTGATGAATTTCATAATATGAGTATGTGCTCCAATGATCTTGCTTTAAGATGGTTTTAATAACACATATGTGTTGAGACACCTGATATGTACTTGATATTAACGTGACAAGGTAATAATTGATGCATTTATATAACTAACAGTTGAGTGATGTGACAATACACAGTAAGACTCAGTTGCAACAGGGTAAAGGTAAAAGAAAGGAATCAGGAAAGAATTCATTTGGCTATGTTTGGAAACCCTAATTCCAAACAAACTAGTGTTTTTCATACACGGAGTCTTCTTAACCTTGATTATGTTTGACATTATGTGGATATGTGCTAGATTCATGAAAATATACTTGGCATGTATATTAGCTAGTCTTTAGCTACAGGTGGATATGTCAAAGGATTGAAGACCCTTGAGAGATGGTGTGGATGTGTTCAGTTGCAATCAATGTGCTTGGCACAACAAGATAAGGTAATTGATGTATAATTATGTTTATTTATACACTGGCAGTTATGTGTTTATGGAAATATGATGCAGGGGAATGCATGGCAAAGAGAGGTTGCCATGAAATCTTGAAGAAGGCTCTGGTTGAGTTTCCCTGGAACAATGGGGATTGAGTTATGTTGTTTTTTGTTAGTCTTATGCTTTTGGTCTTTTTTTATTTGCTTGCACTTGATTTGCAACTTTATTTATGTCTAAAGTATGGCCATACCACTTCATTTCCGGAGTCGTGTTGTTATTGGTTTTCATGGTTTTCTTCTTATTGTTGTTTTCGTTCTTGCCTTTTATGTTTTGAGTCTAGGGAATTGGTTGGGAAAGAGGAAAAGTTTATGGAGCTCGGGGAGAGATGTGTGGTACCCAACAGGTAATGTAGGACATGGGTGAAGCTCGATGTATGAGTAAACACAGTGGAAGGTAAGACTATGACAGTCGGTTGGACTGGTTGGGTCCATTGTGGTAAGTGGAAGATAATAGAACAGTAATGGGAAATGTAATCAAGAAAAGGTAAAGTAAATGGATCTTGTTGTACCTATGAGATAGTAGTAGGTTAGCTACCAATGCTAGAGCATCTAAAATAATTGTTTTGGTGTTTTTGGTTTTAGTTTTGGAAGACCAATGAATGGAGATAGATGTAGAATCTAAATACTTAATCCTTTGGGTTATATTAATATTTTAGCAAAGGGCTGCTATAAAGCTTTACACAGTGATATAGATCAAATATAGTGGTGAGAAGAAGACAACAAATAATATGATTATCACAGTTTCTAGATTTTAAAACAGAACAATCATAAGTAGGAAAACCTTCTAAACTATGTTCCAGAGGTTCAAGGCACTATACTTAAGCTTACACAAAATGCTGATGATTTATTGATTAGAGGGGATTAGCTAAACAGACAGTTCATTAATCCATTCTCTTAATAGATGATCACTTCAGGAGCTTATAGGAATAAATTGAGACACAATTATTCCTACCTAGATATCTCTATAAATCATAAGCATATGAAGAAAAACATAATGATTGATAACTGGAAAAACTTATAGGATAACACAAACTGTTTAAAACCAGATTCAAAATCCTCTGCTTTGTATTAAGGTTCCATAAAGACTAAGTACATCAAGTGTCTAGAAAAGCTTCCTTCAAAGGTGGCTTCCAGGTTCGAAGTAGAATTAACAATCAAGACTTAACAAGAAATGAACAATGAATCTTGAACTTCGAACCCATAATAACTGGAGAAGAGAGTTATTTATACAATAATGAAACTAAGGAAATATCCTAGAATTGATTAAGATTTATTCTAGGAAAGGAAAGATCTTCATACAAGAAGATAGGGGCAGCTGTTGAACTGCTTCTTGCTGTCCCTTTTATTCAGGTTGTGCTAGCTTTGTTGTTTGATATTTTTCCCCTTTAAGCTGCTTGACTATTTGAATCCTTTATGCTGGGTTGATTTTCTTCATTTGATCTTTCATCTGATATTCTTTAAACTATGTGAAAATCATTTGACCCTATTGATTAACCTTTATTGTATTTTTTTACCTTTACTGTGCATTTCAAGTTTTTACTGTGTTTTTCAACAGTAAATCCTTTTATTTTTTATGTCACATGGTAAAGTAATTTGATGTGATCTTCATATTTGTCTTCAAACTATATACAGGATTTTTCTTTGTAAGCCTGGAACATAAGTCTTTACCTGCACAACACAGAAACTGTTAAGAAAAACAAGGGCGACAGAGAAGGTGGTCAATGGCTTTATTGAGCTTGAAAGGACATTGGAAGGAATCTAGAGCGTATCGGAAGGTAAAATGATGGTTTTATTGGTCGCAGGGGCTTATGAGGTTTCACTGTGTAAAACAGGAAAAACAAAGCAAAATGGTGTTTTTTGCGTTTAACCGGAGAAACAACTTTCTTTTTTGAAATATGGGGAAAATTAACAGTGGTCATTTTGTCATCATGCGGGAGGCATTTTGGTTTTCATCGCACTACTTATAAGGCGTGGACAGTTTTGGGAGGGGGGTCACTCGAAATGATCTGAGCTTGACACATAGCAAAGGGGATTAGTGGAATACCGCTTTTTGGGTGGGTAATGCTCATACAAAGAGCCAACCTGAAATTGCCAAGGGCCGTTGGATTTCAATGGTCATGATCGGATGGTAGAGGAATGAAAGAGCAGCACGAAAGAGCAATGGAGGGGCCCAACAATTAATTATGGCGGAATGGCTTTATCATGGTTAAAAATCGAGTATTAGCAGGGTTTTATGTTTAAACAAAGGTTTTTAGGTTAATTCTTTGTTTAAACCATAAAAACGATTTAACAAAGAAATCATTCACAAAACACATATGGCGAACTTGAAATAATATGAATGCGGGCGAATAATTGATATCAAGTCTGGGTTCATATCACATATCACAATTGGGGTTTAGTGGAGGAAGGCCCATCGCAAAGGAATGCGTTAAGAGCCAGACACGACGCAGAAATATATCATGGTTAATATTGCGTCGGGTCTGGGTTCCCATCGCAATCAGAGATCACAAATGGCGGAGGGTTATTGCTTCAACGAGACTTGCGATGAGGGGCGGATGTAATATGGGTATGAATTATAATATATATTGTAGCGGGTCCATCACAATCATAGATCACAATGTCCGAGGTTTATTGCTTTAGTGGGACTTGCGATGGAGGCAGATGCGATATGGCATGAAATATAATATATATTTGGGTTGGGTCCGAGTCTATCGCGCATTGCATATCGCAATGGCGAAGGGCGTACATGCATGTTGAGAAGCTTGCAATCCGCCGATGCGATATTTTATTGAAAATACATAGTTTTATAATAAGACTAAAGGTTTCAGGATATTTAAATAAAGGGATTTAATATATACGGGAAAGGGACTTTAGGGATTTAATATTATAGTTAGCGTTAATATGAAAATACGAGCGGAAGGGAAAATATACTCGAAAAGGGAAATATAAACGGAAAGGGGAAAATACACTATGTATAATGCTTTTTATGAGTTATTTAATTTTTGCGTATATACATCAATACTTAGGCTAAACCCCTTTTTGTGGATTTTTCGGGTAAAAAGGGATTTTACATGGTAAAAGGGATTTTTCATGGTAAAAAGGGATTTTACATGGGGTTTTCACTTTTCTTAGGTAAAAAGGAATTTAACCTTAGGAAGAGGGGTTTTTATGGAAAATGAATGAACATGAATGTATGAAGGTGGGAAGCGGAAATTAGTGAATATAGGGATGAATGGAGATGAATGGGAAGTTAGTTAATTGATCTTGTAAACCTTCATTTGCTTTGTGTAATTGCTTCATGGACATAGAAACATATAGTAAAACATGATAAATGTACATTTTGCCCAATCAGTCATCATACTTTGACAACCATATCTCTACTTACCTTTTGCTTATCCTATCACTTTTTGTTCACTTAATGGGTGCATTTAAGCTAGCAAATCCTTTTATTTTCCTTTTATTTTACAAAGCAAATTATCTAAATCTACCCTTATAACCTCCAAGGGCTCAGATTAAACTGATGAGCACCTTATTATTCTCTACCTAACTACTGATCTGCCAAGATTAAACAGTTTGGCTAGATCTTTATTCTCTAACTATAACATCAATTTTAAAGCATGAATCAGTCAAGATTAAACAGTTTGATTGTTATGGGTTGTGGCATTTAAAACAAGCTGCACACAACCATTATTTTGTAGAAAAATAGTAGTGGCATTTAGACCTGCTCACTTTCAGAGTTTATTTGTTTTCTTTTCTTTATAGCCTAACATTTTCTTTTTGTCTTTATTTTTTAGGACATCTAACCTAACATTATCTTTGATATGGACATCATCATCAAGATTTTTTTTCACTAACATTTTATTCAATATTTTTATGTGCATATCTTAACTTAGCATTTTTTCAATTTTATTTTTATTTTTATTTTTTGATTATTTTATTCTACCTTATCAAAACCAAAAAAATGCCACAACATTGGCTCCAACTGGGGACTGCTTTCTTCTATATAATGCAGAGAACCTGCAAATCCATGTGCCTTCTCCTCGAGCTATGGAGTCCTTGTTGTAAAGAAAATCACATTGACATTTTGAAAGGTAAAAGAAAACCAAAGTATTTACAATGAAAAGTATTTCAACTTCTTAGTACTGAATGTAATGTTTGAGAAACCTTCCATTTACAGGATAAGTGGAATATAGCCCCTCAAGATTCTGCAGCACAAAAGCGTTGTTACCCTTGAATTCAGCAATTGCTAAAGGTCCAAACCATAGATTGTCAAATTTTCCATGCTTTCCTTTCTCTTCTCTCCTGGCATCCCATCTTAGAACCAGATCACCTTCCTTAAAGTCCCTTTCCCTGGCTCTTCTGTCAAACAGGGTCTTCATCTTATTTTGATATTTCATCAATTTGTATTGAACTTCATCTTTGTTTTCATTAAGTTCAATAATTTGATTTATTCTTCTTGAAAAATCATCAGGTTCATCTGTTGAATCCTGCAGAAATTTTAAAACAGGGAAGGCCAAATTGGTAGGGAAAATTGCATCGTTTCCATAGACTAACTAAAATGGAGATTTACCAGTTGATCTCTTTGGAGTAATTATGTTTGTCCATACTGCATAAATCAAATGTGAATCCCAGCTCTTCTTATGATCAGCTAGAGTATTTTTTATTACCTTTACCAGACTTTTGTTTGATGACTCTGCAAGGCCATTACCTTGAGGGTAGTATGGAGTTGAACGATGTAACAAAATCTGATATTTCTGGAAAAAGTCAATCATTTTAACACTAGCAAAAGTTGTTGCATTATTAGTGACAATTTGAGTTGGGCAACCAAATCTAGATAAGATATTCTCCTCAATAAACTTAATTACTATTGAATTAGTAGCATTTCTGACTGGAATTGCTTCCACCCATTTAGTAAAGTAGTCTGTTGCAGTGAGGATCCATCTATGCTAATTACTTGAAGTGGGGTGAATCTCTCCAACAAAATCTAATCCCCATTGATAAAAAGGTGCTGAAACTATTGATGGAACAAGTGGAAGAGATGCTAGTCTTTATTTACCAGCAAACATTTGACAAGGAACACAACCTCTAACCTTTGCCCCTACTTGTAAGAACAATGTGGGCCAATAAAATCCTCCTCTTAGAATCTTGTATGATGTTGCTTTCTAAGCATAATGTCCCCCACAAAATCCTATATGAAACTGACCAATGATTCCTTCAGTTTCTGATTTTGTTAAACTTAATAAAAAAAATATTCAGTGGATCTTTCCAGTATAAATTTGCGTTTATAATGCAGTACTTGACTAATTTTAACTTAAGAGTTTTACACTGGGTTTTGGAGAATGATGCTGGACACTCAAAATGAATCAAGAAATTTTAGAATATCTTGATACCAGTTTGACAACAAGAATTTTTCATCAATGTGCATAGGACTGATCTTCTCTGAAGGTAGAGGTTCTTGTGGATTCTCCCCTTTAGGATGAAGGGAAGGTTCTTGTGGATTCTCCCCTTCTGCAAGGACAGAAGGTTCTTGTGTATTCTTCCCTTGTATTTCTAAAATAGAATTGATTCCAAGTACTTTGCAATTAGATTCAACTAGAAGCTTGGCTAATCCTTGACCTTTTACTAGCTTGGTAGTCTTGATATTTAGATCAAATTCCAGAATTTGAGTGATCCATCTACCTCTTTTCCCATCAGTGTCTGGTTGGGTTAGGACAATTTTTGCAGCACTATTAGGGACATAAGCAGTAATAGGTGAATGTAAAACATACATCCTGAATGATTTCAGGGCTTGAATGAGGGCATAGGCTTGCTTCTCGATGATGTCATACTTAAGCTCAACATCTCTCATAACCTTGTTGAAAAAGGCTATGGGTTGATCATGGGAATCTTCATTTTTTTGTAATAGAACAACAACAAGGGTTGTTTCAAAGGCAAACGAGAAAATACTAAATGGCTTAGTATAATCATGGCTGGCTAAGGTGGAAGCTTCAGAGATAGCCTTTTTTATTTGTTCAAATGCATGCCTAGAAGTAGGAATCCATTTGACTTCATGGTCCTTTTGGAGCATGTCAATTATATCTTTTACAATCTCTACATAATTTGGAATAAACCTCCTTAGAAAATTAATCTTGCCTAGAAAAGCTTGAATCTCCTTCTTGTTTCTAGGTAAGGTCAATGTTTCAATGACATATACTCATTTGGGGTCAATTACTGCTCCCTCCTTTGAAATTATATGGCCCAACAATTTTCCTTCTTTGACAGCAAACAATGACTTCTTAGGGTTCAATGATATTCCAAATTTTCTACACCTGTCAAAAACCTTCATCAAGTGCTTTAGATGGTTTTGATCAGATTTAGAAAAAAACAGTTATGTCATCAAGATAAATAACCACAAATTTATTTACCTGAACCATAAATGCTATGTCCATAGCTCTCTGAAATGTTGCTCCAGCATTAGTCAAGCCAAATGGAATCCTAGCATACATGAATGTACCCCAGGGTATAGTAAAGGTTGTCTTCTCTCTATTTGTTGTATCAACATTTACCTGGTTGTAACCTGAAAAACCATCAAGCATAGAAAGTCTTTGTGCTCCTAAAACCATTTGAAGTAACTAATCCTTTTTGGGCAAAGGATAATTATCTTTTAATGATGCTTTGTTCAAATTTCTAAAATCCACACAGAGTCTTATTTCTCCATTTTTCTTTCTAACAGGAACTAGATTTTCAATCCAATTATAATATCTAAGAGAGGATGATCTGATAATCTATCATTTTCTTAATCTCCCTTTCTACGGTTGGTAGAATGACTAGATTTATCCTTCTAAGCTTCTATTGATAAGGTTTTGCTTCTGGCTTCAAAGGAATCTTATGTTGTATTAACGAGGTATCATAAGTCTTTAAATCAGCATAAGTCCAAGCAAAAACATCCTTATAATTTTGCACTAACTTAAGATATTGAGCTTTGATCTTAGGGTCTAGAGATGCACATATTTTGATGTTTTTGATATCTTCATCAGTTCCAATGTTAATCTCCTCTATGTCATCTTCTAAAGAAATGGGCTAAGGGTTTTGGAGGACATCATTTTGATCAAACAATCTTTCTAAAGGAATAAGTCTCTTTGGAATAAAGTTATTAGATAATTGAATAATGTCATGATTAGAAATTTGGGTTTTAAAATCTGAAGTATCATTTCCATCTGCATTTTCATTTGTTTCAATTCTATCTTCATCAATTTGTAGAATTGAAAAATCATCTATTACCTACAGAAATGATTTCAAATGTTCATCATCTTCAAATATTTGCCAATGTTTCAGCTTATTTGGGATACATGGCCTATATTTGACTTGTATTTGATAGAGTACATCAGTATGATCAGGAATTTTAAAAGAGCTAGCAGAGATAGCTAAGGCATCTGCATGAATATTCTATCTCTGGTAATATGAGTCAATTTAAAAGCATCAAAGAAGTTTTCAACTAAATCCCATATTTCATTTCGGTAGGACCTAAGTCTAGGGTGCTTGGTCTGGCAAGCATTTCTTACTTGCTTAGCAATAAGTTCTGAATCAGTAAAAACACTTACTTTTTGAACTTTTAAGCTTTTGGCTAATTGCAATCCTAAAAGGAAAGCTTCATATTCATCCACATTATTTGTAACTTCGAAGTCTAATTTACATGATTGGGTTATATTTTCTTTTTCAAGTGAAATTAAAACTACTCTAGCTCCTGCCCCATCTTTTGTGCAAGAGCCATCAAAGAACAGTTTCTAAATATTAGTTTGGTTTGGTTCAGGACTTTCAACTACCTCTTCAATTTTGGATTGAGTTTTATGTTGGTTTGAAGTGAGTTTAAAACAACCAAAGTCTTGATCTATTTCATAAATTGGATGGTTCCTTGGTTGGTCAGCCTTACAAATAGTATGTACAAATCTTACCTCTCTATATAATCTTAATTGCTCCCCTCCATAAATAGGAATAGTAGCATATGACATATCCATCTGTAGAGTTCCCCCTAATTTGGCACAGCAAGACCTAGAAAGGAGCATTCCAAACTTAGGAGGGATATATGTGACAACAATGTCAAGTACTACACTTTTCACTAGAATTTGGGCAAGGGTAACCACTAGATCCTTGATCAATCTTAAACAGGGCACCCTTTTAGAATCAAAGGTGTAGAGGTCATGGTAGGATTTAGTTATGTTGAGTTTCAAATGGTCCATGATAGATTTTATAACCTTAGGAATGGGGTTAGAGTTAAGTCTTCTATAACTACCACAATTTAAATGTTCGTTCATTTTATGAATATACTCATCCTTATCTAAAACAAAAGTTGCTCCTCCTTTATCAGCCTTAAGCACCACTATCTTGTCATTATTACGAAGCAACCTAAGAGCAACATGCCCTTCCTTATTTAAATTACCCTTTGGCGGCTTAGCTTCATCATTGTAAGGGAGCACTCTTGTCTTAATACTTCCTTGTCATCTAATGAAAGGCCTTGAGTCCCATTCTTAATGTTGCAAATGATGCTTTCAAATAGAATGTCCTTGAGAGAGACTGCAAATCCCAAGCCTTTGCTAAGAGTATTAATTTCTTCAAGAGTGAGCACTGAGGAAGAAAGATTAATAACCTTCTTACCAAGCATTATTTTTGAAACCCTTATATATGAGACACTGTTATTTGTAATCCCCATATCTTTACCAAAAATTGACTTGTCAATTCCACACTCTTTACTGTCCCCATCCTTAATTTCACTGGATTTTGTCCTAAATTGAGTATCAAAGCTATTGGATTTGTTCCTATCTATATTGTCATTAAATTTGCGCTCACCTATAAGATTTAGAGTGTTACCTATCTTGTTATTAAATCTGCGCTCATCTGTCAGATTTTTAGTGCTGCTTATTCGACAATCAACATTGATTCTAGAAACACAAGAGCTATCACCCCCAAGAAGAAGTTGCTGATGAAAAATAGAGTCCCTAGTTAAGAGGAAGCTCTGACAAGTCCCTAATTGTGAGGGAGCTTGGGAAAGTTCCTCGTCAGAGGGAACTTGGGTACTTTCCTTTATAGGAATGGGTATATCCTCCCCAGTTAAGAGCGAGATATAGGCTCAACAATCTTTTCTTCACCTAGGAAGAAAGAATGGGAGGAATTGTTAATCATCTGGCATCTGATGCTCTTTGAGCACATGCAGGGCATCCAAGATAAGGATAGGAAAGAGGATTGATATTCTTTAAGGGCTAGGAACCCAAGATAAGAATAGTCCTAGAAGGTCATACTCAGTGAACACCCATGTGGGTATGTACCTTGAGAGACAATGATGAAGGTGTCTATAATCATTGGTCTCACCAAAAATGTGCTTTGATCTAATGAGAGATAGAGTTTTCAGTCAAGGCCTTGTTGTGGAAACAATATTGGTTACTATGATGCTATATAGATGGGTTAACAATCTGATTCTTCTTATGAGAAATTATTCAGATTAAGAATGACCAAGTACCATCGTGAATACCTCCCTAGCTAAGAGGGAGTGTTGAAGAAAGTGTTACTAGGTTCAATCTTCATGACATTGTAATTATGATTTTTGTAAAATGAATTTATTATTCCTTATTGCATGGGTTTCATGAGCAAGAGGTCTATTTAGTTAGTGGCTCATATTGAGAGTACTGGGATGTCAATGATTCAATGTCATGTGTAATGTATACAAGTCTAGAACAACCCTCCAAGACAATCGTAATCCTCTTGAAGACATCAGCAAGCTAAACGATGTAAATTTCAGTCATGTCGGCCTACAACTGAATTGAAAGGAAAATCATGTCAACTTAATTAAAGACACAATGGTTAACACTTATTTCATCTTATTTATGGAAGCATAACCACTATATATACCCCACTAAACTTCACAGAAGAGAGAAACAAAACTTGGACATCTTTGATATTTCAGACATCCTGCAACTTCGGATGAGCAGTAGAGATATCTTCGCATACATCTGTGAAGTCTCAGTCAGCCACAGTGGTGTAGGGTGTCAGATGCGGTGCAAGAACACAAGTCTCTGCAAACTTCAGGTAGAATTAGAGTAAGTAATTACAATGTGATCTTCTTGGTGATAGCACTCTCGACTATGAAGTTCTCAGTGCAGGAAGAGAATCATAGGCACGTTCTTTGCATAGTTATGATAAGGAGGATCTCAGCAATACACTTAGCATGCTCTCTAAACAAGTTACAATCTCCATATGGTTGTGATAAGAAGAAGCTTGGTGATCCCACAATGATGCATTATCATACTAAACACAGTCATGATTTCGGTAATGTAGCATTCATGATCTCGGTCATAATGAGGACAAGATCATGATCTCGGTGCAACTCCCACACATTATAAACACCTTGTTGACATGGTGAATATATTAAGTAAGACGACAACAATGATCTAAGTGAAGGAGTAGCTATGGTGCAACGATGATGATGGTCTCAGCAGTGACAAATAAGAGGATTCGTGTCTTGGTCTTGGAGTGGCATAGAAGGTCAAGGGTCATGGTCTTGGTATTCGTCAATTGGAATCTCTATAAGAAGAATTTTGTGTGTATTTTCCTCTCCAAGACGGAGAGGTTTTGGCCCTGGTATAAAGCTAACATCATGTGTTATTGTCTCTTTGTTTTTGATAACTATTTGATTAATATAAGAAGACACACTCTAATAAGAACAAGTGAAGATTGTGCCAAGAAGAAAAATTAAAATACCTCACAAGTAGTTATCATGCTAGAAGAATCACATTAACTCTAATTGCCCTAGATTCTTCAACATGTTCTTCATAGCTACATGGCTCCCTCTTTCCTTTTCATTTCATTACATTGAGGTTTCTTCCTTCCAAGGTATCATGGATCCATCTTCTTTCTTAAATATTGTGACAAGATCCAGGTCATCAATCTTGCACATCACTTTAATCTTGTCATCATAAATGAAGGCATTATAATGCTCCTTTCCAAAATTCAAGTTGATCATAGCTTCCTCATGAAAGTGGTCTCCTTATTATTCTATGATTTTACCTTCAGTTTATCTTCTTGCATTGATACCTTTTAATCCCAAGATGAACACATCTTGACTTCATAATTTCCAAAATCATTTGTTGGTCTTGCCTCAACATTCATCATATATTCCTGCAAATTATATCCTTCTAGGTAGCAAAATAAAATGTTAGCCAGATAATAATAACAAAAATATTAGACCTACCTCATCATGATGGCTTTCCCATCAAGGAATCAACATCCTCATGGTCCATCTCCACACGAATCTTCCTTCATGCATCAAAGTTCCCAAGGATCCAACTTGATTACCAAGTTATAATTTTCTTCCGGAGACAATTCTAGATGGTGAACACCATTCTATATATTCTAGAAAGTCTTAATTGTTTGTTTATTCTAGAGTAAGTCAAATTCATTCTTTTAGGCATCATTTAATCAAATATCCATGCCTAAAGATCATTTTTTACAAGATTCTATACATATGAATCCTACCCAAAATTTAATTCAAATTAGCATTACTATGTTCCATACAATCATGTAGCTATCTTCCCTACATTGAGTCTACAACTTGACCAATTGCATTCCTTCATCCTTTAAGATTATTGTTTCCATACTATATGGAATTTATACTAACCTTGTCAAAATACTTCTTCCAAGAACCTTCCAAAATGATGGTTCTTCTAGGATCATGATGATCCACCTTAGCAAAATGACTACCTATAACATTATATTAGAATGTCAGGATGAACACTAATATGCAAAATGGTCCAATTTTCTTATTTTGAAATACTAGATGATTCCTACAAATCAACTCAATCAAGTAGACTCTAAATATGCTACTATCACATGTTTCTATCTATGATGCCACACCAAATCAAAACTCTTCTAATGTAAACAAAAATGCATGCTATTCTAAAGGATAAACTAACTTCCTAAAGAACTTGACGAGGAGGATGGCTTATTTAATAGTAAATATCCTTGACATCTTATTTCTTCGACTTCTTCTCAGGTTCTCCCATACTTCAACTGTGTGAGATTTAATTATTTCCTTTATTTTATTGTTTAGCTTGTTTGGACAATCCCTCTTAAAGTGTCCAAATTCATTGCATCCATAGCATTGAAACTTGGACATGTCTTACTTCTTCTTGGACTTTCAAAACTTTCCCTTCTTCAACTTCTTGGTTCTTGCAATGAAGGCTTGCGACTACTCATTTGATTCCATATCATCCTTTGCCTTAATCCTAGTTTCATTAAGGATGCAATGAGCCCAAAAATCATGAAAAGGAGTTGAGTCTTTCTTAGAGTAGATTCTCGTTGCAAAAATACTCCATTATAGTGGCAAAGCATTTAGCACACATATGGTCATTTTAGAATAAGAAATTGTCTCCTCAAGCCCTGCAATTGATCTCTTATTTGAGAAATCTTCATAAGAAAGGATGCCATGTCCTCATCCTTCGACTTATTAATTTTATATAAATTATTCCTCAAATACATATTTTGTCCTAATGTACTTATAGAGTACAAATTCACTAGCTTTTCATACATAGCCTTTTAAGTCTTCAAGTTAGCAACAAATGGAACAAGATGACCCTTAATGGATTCCACAGTGATCCTTTGTGCCCTTACTTCCCCTTTCTTGTATTTTTTATAACTCTTGAGTATTTTCTTTTCTATGTTCAATGACTTCCCCAAGAACATATTCCATTACTTCATGTTCTATAAGTGTCAGTTCAATCCCGTTTTCTTCCATGCTAGGAAATTTGTTAAGCCAACGAGCTTATTACTTTCCTTACAAACAAAACCCATAATACCTGTAGATTCATACATAGAATAATATGATACTTACTTGTCAACTAAGAGTCCTTTCTTATTTGATGATGTCTCCAACTATCTCAAGGCTTTCAAGATAGTTAATGATATTTCAATGATGTCCTAGAAGGATGTCTTCTAAGATACCTTCAAAAACAACTTCCAAGAGTGATCAAAGATGTATTTCAATGATCCTTTGAATAGATCTCATTCTAAGATAGATCAAAAGCCTTCTTGTAGTCTTCTTCAAGCTTTCCTTTGATGAGGGCTTGATGTAGTCTTATGCAAATGATTCTCCTTAGCAAAAATTTCTTGTGTCCAAAAGATGATCCTTCCAACTGCCTTCTTGTTCACCTTAGCTTTAATACCATGTTGGGAAATTCAATGTGGCAATTCAAATTTTCCTTATTCCTTAATACTTTCTTGTGAACTTTAATTATCTTCTTGTGTTTGTTTATTAGATATTTTCATCAAACAAATATCAAGATCAAAACAGTAAAGAAAATGGACACATATATTAGGCTTCAAGCCAGGGTAAAACCCCTCCAAGGGGAAAACCCAAAAAAAATCTTATCTTCTGATAGAATTTGCTCAAATGAGACAAAAAAGTCCCAAACCCTCGACCAAGTCCACCTCCAAGTACCAAGTCAGCCCTTATAAGATAATTATATCACCACAGCACAATTCTGCATCAATCTACAACTTCGACCCTATTGATGCTACATAAACCCTAATTTAGCTTCTTCAAGAGACCCTTCTTTGAGCGATGTAGAGCTTCCCACGATCAACGAATTCAAAAACAGATTATTCCCCTTCCAACAACTTGATACTACAACTCGTCCTACTACAACTCAAACTTGTAATTTCATCCTTCTTAGAAACTGCAAAAACCCTAATTTTTCTCATGTGTGAGAGAGATAGAGCCCAAAAACAAGTTTTCTTCCTTCTTTTCTTCTTCTAGACCTTCCCTCTTATTGTCTTCTTGCTTCCTAGATACAGATCAAACTTCCTTTCTTGAGATCAAACTTGTGAGTGAGTGAGTGCCAAATGAGATCAAATATGCTCCTTTATATATCCTTTCCAAGGGGTCGATTTCCCTTCTTTAGGCTGACTTGAAGCTGCCAAGGCCGACTTGTACTTTGGAGATTTCCAGGACTTTCTGAAAACAAAAGAAATTCTTTTACAAGTTACATATTTCCCAGAATGGTCTTATAAACATGATGTTGACTCTCTTGACTCATGACAATATAGCATATGACCTAACAAACCCTAAAAGCACGAAGAACATGCTTTTTCCCAAAAGACCATCAATAAAGAGCATGAAACCCATTCTTTAAAATAATATTTTTTTCTTTCTTCTTTTGTTTGTTTAGATAAGATACATATTGAAATGAGTACAAGAACAACCATGAAGACTGAAACTAGTTACATTTCCAACAAACATAATAATGGAATATACCTACCTTGTAATTAAAATTAAATAAAATGTGTACTTGTGGGACAACGGGGTGGTTGTCTGATTGGGATGTATCCCTTCCACCTAGTTTAAAATCCTATGGGGGGACACCATGGCCCATCATAGTAAGGCTGGAAGGATAGGTGTCTCGTTGGAGTCTAGGATCTTGGCTCCAGTTTTCGGTGGTCTCCAAAAGTCTCGGCCTTAGGATGATCTATGAGTTTATGATATATATGGGTTGCGGGTTGTTGCATATATCTAGGGTAGTTGCTAGTTCCCCTTCAACAAAATATTTAAAAAATGCATTTGAATACATTTTATTCAATATCCCCTTGGGCACCTCCCTAGGTACATTACATTGGAGAGTGATAAAGTCATTCACTCATTTCTCCATGAGTTGTATTGCATCTATGCTCCCTTTATTGATAGAATATTATGGAGGGGCAATTATGTATACCTCAAAATTGGCAAAATCTAGCATGCCCAAGCCTTGCTAATGTGATATTGGGGCAAGTTCTAGAGATATAGTGACCAATAATAAGTTACGATAAGAAATGGCAATGTTGATGTGAACAATGAGAATATGCAAGGAGATGATGGGATGTAAGTTCGGAATGTTAGGCACCAAGCCCCTATTCAAACCCCAAACTAAGGACATTGGAACAAAGGATGTTGTGTAACTTTTCCAATAGAGAGAGAAATGTTGACTTCTTAGCTAGAAAAAATTCATGCCAAGACCGAGCAAGAATATTATTGAGAAGATATTGTAGGGAGAGTAGAGTTTTTGAGTTGAGATCCACGATGTTAAGGTGAAGGTCGAATGGTAAACTTTGATAGGTGGCCCAAGGAGAAAGACTATGTAATGTCGAAAAAATAAAGAGAATAGAAAAAAGGGTAAAGGAAGCTAATGATAGATTTTCCAAGAGGAGAGTTGTGATGAAAGTATTTTACTATTGAAAACTTGTTATGAAGGTGGATATCAAAAACACAAAAGAACCTAGATTGAACTATTGTTGATGAATATTTGAAAATTCCCTTGGGTTGAGGTGAGCACCTCTAAAGGAATGCAATGATGGAATGCCAAGGGATCTAGATGGGGTGTGGGAGCATGAAATGAACCAAATTTGAAAATAGCAGTGCCTAGGACGGAGCACTAGACCTCAAGGAAACCAGGTGTATGTGGTAAAAGGTTCCATGTGGGCACATAGCCAAAATAATTAGAGCCCGGATGCCAAAAGAAACCTCAAGCCTCAAAAGGAATCAAAATAAGGTGTATGTTGAGTGGAAAACCTCAAAAGGGACCAAATTTTTAATGAAATAAGGGTGGTCTTGGAGCTAAAAGGAACCAAATTCATGTGAGGAGAAATATATTAATTGTAAGCTCTAATACCAAATGATGAGCCTCAACCTTCACAAAAAAAAAAATATTGCTTCCAAAAATAAGAATGAACCCAAGAATAAGCTTCAAAATAAATCCATATCTTTATTCTTTAGCAAGATGTCTTAATATAGAGTTTTACACTAGTTTTGCTTTTACATAATCAACCTATTTTCCTTAAGATAGTAACCATTTATTAATAATTCATCCTAGAATAATTGCATATAATTTGTTTAGGTAACTTATCATAATGGTTCTATAATTTTATAAGTCATTTTTGTGGGAGTTTTAAAAACAAGAAAAGGGATTCGAGTCCTTTTTTCTTGAACTAGCAAGTATATGTTAATAATTCTTCTTAGAAGAATTGCATATAATTTGGTTAGAAAATGATTAATCGCAATGATCCTATAACTTTAGAGGCTTTTTTGTGCATGTTTTTAAAAATAAGAAAAAATATTTGAGTCCATTGTTTAGGGAAACCTTGTTGAGCCACCATATTTAAAAGTTTATGAAGGTGGTGAGTAAGAACCAAGCCTTCAATTTTTGGGATTTCCATTTGGTAGCCTTGGATGTCTTTAACTCTCTCTTTTACTAGTGATTTAACATTAAACTCTATGCCTCCTACACACACACATATATATATATACTCTATGCCTCCTATATATATATATTATATATATATATATATATATTTCTTTGTTATAAAGGTTGTAATATGCCTCCTAAGGATTTATACATATCAATTCCATTCCCCCAAGATATCACATTATTTTTCTAGTTTTTCAAGTCAATAATGACTTATATAATTTTTATGATTAAATTTAGGAAAGTGTGAAAGCCTCTATTACTTTCTATTTATATAATATCTCTTGTTCTTTTAATTAGTGTTTTTTAACTACTTATTTTAACATTTTAGGAACACATATTTTAGGAACACATAAGAGGCTTCACTCATGGTTTTTCAAGCAATCTTACAATCATAATCATTATCATTATCATATCCAGGGTGTACTTTTTATACAAAGATTTAAAATAGTATCTGTTTTTAAAATTTGATAGAGTTGGGGTAAACGCATGAGATATATCTTTAATATTATTTTTGTTATAGATAAACTATGTTTCAAGTATTTTTGTTACCTCCCCTTTGCCGATAAACCCTACCAAAGTAGGCTGGATGTTTAGGTCGGGGTCTAATGGCGCTGGGACTTAGTCATAAAACCTTGACCTACTGGAGCTGGGACTTAGCCATAAAACCCTAACCTCCTTTGAAGCGGGCTATAAATTTCAGGTCGGCTAAAAATCTCACATATGACCTTCATGCAAACGCACAAGTTCTCCACGCCCACACATATATTTAATCCACAGTTCCCTAAACACTAAATACTACACTGCCCTACAGAGCGTTGATCTCAGTTCCCTAAACACTCAATACTACACTGCCTACAGAGCGGTTGATCGCTTCTGGGGATTTGGCTCGGTTGCCTCCTCCTCGCTTCAGTTTGTTTTTTTCGTCTTTAAATTTCTATTCGTTCTACTTCAGTTTGCCTTTTTTCTTTAAATTTCTATTCGTTCTATCTTCAGGACGTTCGACTTTTCTGCGATAATGCCTCCCTGTCTTGTCCAGAAGAATATTGGGTCAACTGCCCAGAAGAAAACAACCACTAAGGCTTCTAGCAAATTCTCCAAAACCCCACCCAAGTCCATGAGCTCTGCCCCACCGAAGGCAAATCCCGAGACTGTCGGGAAAACACAGTCGAACCCCTCTCCCATCGTTCAAACTCTGAAAGTCAGAGAGGAAGCCATCAAACCATGTAAATATTTGAACGATCCAAGTGTCAAATCCCAAACGGAAAAAGAAATTCACGTAGAAGATGCCAATGGGAAGGACAAAGAATCCACCGAGGATGCTGATAAGCCCTCTGCTCAAGGTATCGAGGAGGATGGCAAGAGAATAGACAGAGAGAAGAAGGAAAGCGATACTGTAATGCACGAAGCACATGATAATGAAGGTAAATGATACAGAACACCACGATGAGCTGTTTGGAAATGAACAGACTCATGGAAATGAAGAGGGTGGGGAGGGAGACAGAGCTGATGATGTGGACATGCCAGCCATGGTGAAGGAGTGGATAAAACAGAAGGAGTTTGAAGTGTTTGTGGGTGGGCTCGATAAAGACGTTGATGAAGAGGATCTGAAGAAGGTGTTTAGTGAGATTGGTGAAGTTGTTGAGATCAGATTGCCAAAGAATCCTCGCACTCAAGAATCCACAGGTGAGAGGGAAGCAATGCGGAGTTGCAAGATGCCAAGATAATGAAACTCTTCATGTACGCAATATTTGTAAATCATGGACAAAAGAGGCTCTCCAAAATAAATTGATAGAATATAGAATAGACAATATTGAGGAAATAACTTTGATGGAGGATCCAGAACAAGAAGGGGCAAATAGGGGGTTTGCATTTCTGGAGGTCCCCACTCCTCTGGAGGCTACCAATGCCCTCGTCCGCTTGCAGAAGCCACACATTTTCTTTGGTACTGAGTTTTGCGCAAAGGTTGCATTTGCCAAATCTTCCATTGAGCCGGACGAGGAAGTTATGGCGCAGATAAAGTCTATTTTTGTTGATGGATTGCCAAGTTCTTGGGATGAAGCCAAAGTTGTGGAGAAATTTAAAATTTATGGTGAAATTGAAGAAGTGCAGTTGGCACAAAATATGCCTGCAGCCAAGCGAAAATATTTTGGGTTCATTTATTTCAGAACTCGTGAAGCCGCACTGGCCTGCATTGAAGGAGTAAATAAGAATGAGGTAAATGAAGAAGAAGAAGACAAGAAGGTTACTCTGAAATCTACTCTTTGGAAACCTCAGCAAAAGGGACGATCAGTTAGGGGTAGGGTTCGTGCAGGATGATAGGCGATCATCTGGTCATGCTTATGTACAAGGCGATCAGAGGAATTATAGAGAAGATGACGATTATCTTGATAGGAGGCAGCCATATTTCCCATGCTATCGGGTCATTTCAGGTGTATATGCCCACAGTTCGATTTTGAAAGGTGGGCATATACACCCGCCGTTAATTTATGGCCCGATAGCATGGGATTTATTGACGGCCGGCGAGAGCTCTCCCTTCAGGTAGACCTGCTGAAACAACTATTAGACGATCCTTGTACCAGGGTGATTATGGATATGATGGGGCTGGAAATTCTGAGAGCATGCCTCCACGCAGGCCTCCATACCCCGAAAATAGCTACAGCCTTCGCATTAATGGGATGTCAGTGAATCATGATGAGGCAGGAGTACGTAGTGGTTCCAACCGCCCATATTCCGATGTGAGTAATGATCTTCCATCCGCATGTAGGCATTCCAGGAGTTGGAGTCATTTGGATTATGATGTTGGCTCAGAAGAGTGTCTAGGCTCGGCCAAGATTCACAACTCGGTTATGGTACAGATAGCACAACTACTCGTCTAATTTATTCAAATGACTACCTGCCTGGTGCCATTGATGTTGAAGGTGGAAGATATCCATGTGGGGGTTATGGACGTCGCAGCTCAGCATCATATTATTGAAAAAATTGGTTACAGATTGAAATGAAATAACGCAGAACAGATGTGACAATTATTAATTCTTAACAATTATGAATTCTTTACAACAAAGTTTATAATGTGATTTCCATTAATTTATTGTTTTATAATTTAAAAAATATGAATAATATAATTATTATATTTATTCATTCAACTTAATTAGATATACAAATACCAACTCGGATGGGAAACATTAAAATGCTTTGGGATTACTCACTCAAAATATTTCTACTCTAATTTCATGTACAACTAAATGGTATTCAATGACATGGTTCTTCATTGCTTGATAAGATCAAATTTAGAAGCCATGGTTCTTGTAGAATGTACAAGAGAGAATTCGGAGAATTTTGTATGGAAAACCTTATCCATAACATGAGTAGAATGTACAAGAGAGAACTCGGAGAATTTTGTATGGAAAACCTTATCCATAACATGAGTAGAGTTTATATGGGAGAGAGAAGTGAGGATTTCCATGCTCTTCCATAATCTAGGGAAACGAAAATTTGGTGTGCCATTAGAGTTTAGGAAGCTTTTTAATATTTGTTTCCTTCGACTAAGAAAACCCAAAATTGTTTATCCACTCCTCAATATCTATGCCTAGCTATTCCTTGGGGATTTGCTACCATTTCCAATTGATTTTTTTCTCCATATCAACAATCTTGAGCTTGATATCCTTGGATAATTAGAGCTCAAAGGTTGTGATGGCTTTAATGACATCTTGTGCAAGGGCCTACCTCTATCTTAAAGAGGCACCCAAAGTAAGGATGGAAGGCTTCATGATGGTGAGATATAGGAGAAGAGAGAAGGTTTGGGACCAAAAGGATCACTCAAGGTAGTAGAAATAGAGTGAGGATGAATGAAAGATAGAGATGGGCCATATTTTTATAAGAAGTGTGGAGAAACATGGACAAATAAGAGAGATTTCTAGGGTAAAAGAAAAAATATCCCAAATAGATAGGCAATAACTTATGAAAGGGAGGCTTTGAATGTAATAAGGGGAGCACTTAAAGATGCAGCAACATAAGAGCAAAGAATCCAAGATAGCCTCTAGGTTGAAAGGAGACCAGTGCCTAGGACATCTTGATGAGTGCTTCGAAGATTTGTTTATATTTTTTATTACACTCAGTATTTATCATATTTGAGATTGCATTGATTCATAACCTTCCTTAAGAGGGAAATACCCAATTGAATACCAAATATAACTCACGGAAGCATTAATATCCTGCTTTAGCAGCAAACATCATATACATATACAATTTCCTAGGTCATTTGTAGTATATCAGATGGAAGAAATGAAGAGGAGAGAACCAACACATTGGGCTTAAATCTAAGAATCATGTTCATTAAAGTTCACCGTGAAACATATGAGAAAGAGGTTTTAATGAAGTGCTTAGATACATGGAGCGCATTTTAACGATAACAATTCTTATCAGTTATAGGCATCTTTAATCAGTATTACACCTAGATGAATCCATAATTCCATGAAAAATGTATCCAGAGGTTGTTATTACATGTAATTTGAGAAGGAGAGTGAAAACATATGGAACAACACACAAGAAGAAATAAATACTAAACATTTATATGAGCTAGAATTGCCAAAAACTTTTATTAATCTTCCGTACATCATACATTTCATGGAAAACTAAAGTTCTGAACCTTTGGTTCGATATCATAAACTTATTTATATAATCGTCAGAGGAAGAGTCCATTACAAAAGATTTGGCAGCGAATCATCACAACAAAATATCAACGTGCTCAGTGACACATTTGTACAAACTGAATTCTAACTATCTGACATAGTTTCTTCTTAAATAAAATATCTACATAAAACAAAAGCAAGTTTTGGAGGCAGTGCTGCATTCTAACTATCTGACATAGTTTCTTCTGAAATAAAATATCTACATAAAACAAAAGCAAGTTTTGGAGGCAGTGCTGCTGAGTTGATGATCTGAAGCACAAGAGGATTGACAAACTGCTCACACCTAGTAGAGGAGCATGAAAGAATTGTTGATTCATGACCCCTGTTGGAAAAATGTCTTTATCAACCTAGGATGGAAAAATGTCTTTATCAACCCTAACAACTGGAAATCCTTTCTGAGATAGTTAACCATTGTTTTACCTTTAAGGATGACAATCTTCTCATGAGAGGAATCTGCCTATCTCTTGCCCTCCACTAACATTTGGTTGTATTGTGTCCATGGGATTAGCATTCCCACAAGATCCCAACAGCTAGGCAACCCTGCCCTGACTCTTTTATCAAAATTAGCATGGAAAGAATCCACATCTTTCTGTACCACCCTAAATGGGTCTTCCCCTCTGACGTGGCTACCGTACAAGTTGAATCGTAGGTTTGCAAGGTGGTAAGCACTAGAGGGATCTGCAATTTGCACCTCAGTGTCCATAAGATGCTCGACATTGGAGGATGGTTTAGCCTCATGGGTTTCAGAGGGCTTAGGAGTCTCCTTCTTCATTTTCCAATGAATAATAAAATGAATTGCAGGTGAAAGGGACTGACTCGTTACCTTCTTTCCTAGAGAAGTTAAAAACGACATTGGAAGGGGTGTTATGGACTGGCTGAATGGCTGGATGGTGTTTGTAGAACATATGTAAGGTCAGAGGCGTTTGCATCGGGAAGTAGTTCAAAACTTTAGACTTGACAGTCTCAAGGTTTAGACTTGACCCTTGACTGCCTGAGCTGTGCAATTTCAAAATCATTAAGCCTCTCCCTCAGCCTGCCACTCGGTTCCCAATTAGTTAGCGGATTATCATGCAACATCTTAGAATAGGGTTTTATCAAACTGATGTCATCTTGGCATGAGTGAATTGCAAATGCAGGTACTCTACCATTCTATGATAGGATGATGAAGAAGGACATGGAGAAGGAGAACATGCAAGAAGACACCTATGTAGTTGAAGATGGATAAAAAAACAAAGGGACATCAATTTGCGAGCACAACTCAAGACCTAGTAACACTGAAGACTCATAATTTCTAAGCCATACGGAGGTGGAAAAGAGATCATTCTCAGGAAGGCATACAACAAGAAACAACAAGAATGACTTGATATTTCCATGTCATCATGCAGTTCGTGTCACTAGTGCCATTCCATGTCATGTCATGAGTCATCATATGCCACATCATTTTGTGGATTATGTAATTTCTTATTCAACAATGTATTGTAAAGTGGAAGTCCAAAGGAGATGTACAAAATATGAAGAATCATGTAAAAGTCGAAAAATTCATAGGGAAGTCAAACATTCATGAGGGTAGTCAAAGAGTCACAAGGGAGGTGAAGGATCACCCCATGGATTATATATATACCCTCATTGTACAAGCAAAAGACTTTTCACCTTGGCCCCCCCCATAAGGCAACATAGAGACAAGTTGGTTCTTTTGGGGAGCAAGTAGTGGCTCCAACGCTTCACTATTGGAGCTAGTGGTGTTCGTTGTATACATGTGTCTTGGGACTTTTACTTAATATATGAAGCTTGATGGCTAACATGTTCTTCATGCATGGATTATGAATATTTGTAATACTATTCTGTGAATGTTTATGATTCATGTTTTTTTCACCTGTACTAAAGTAGTTGAACTATTTCGGCTATTTTAGTGCTTGTCATATTGAGAATGTGATGTAATGGTTGCAATGACCGTCACATCCTTGTGGATATTCCTCTGAATTTTAGATGAATCTTTCTTGTTTGTGTTGGTTGCAATGATTGTCGCATGTTTGTGGATTATTTCACTAGATGTTAGACAAATCTTTCTTGTTGGCGTTTGTCTCTACTAGGGTTGTACTACTACCTCTCTATTAGGGGTTCACTTCTTTTTCCTCTCCGCAATAAAAGAAACTTGAAATACCTACAACCGAACACTCATTAGGCACACTCACTTTCTTTTCAAAGGCACATATGCGATCCTCTCTATCTTGCTAATAGTTAGAGACAAGGAAAACCTTTAAGAAAATTGTAATCATGCCATATTCTGGATGGGGCTACTATCCCAAATGGTGTGATGTCTAATTGGGACCACATATTAGGGAGACCCCTTTGAACGTTAGCAGGTCCAAAACATTTAACATTTACGGCGCTAGAAGGAGGGCATCCATATTTTTTTGGATTATAACTCCACCCACCCTTATCATACTTCTTTCGGTAAATGCAAAAATATTCTCAACACCTCCTCTACTCATATTCCTGAAGTTGACAGATCTTCTCAAACTAGTCTTGGACAAACTTGTGAAATCTCTTACAAGAATATACGGGCCATTTGGCCTATAAACCATTGCTTTGTAAATGTTATTGGATTGATCCCTGTGGTACATAATCTTCCTTATTTTCCAAAGAAGAACCCAACCACTCTTACTGGGATAGTGGTCTCTAAAATCGAATATTTGGTTCTCGCCACCCTTGAAGAGTTAGCAGAGATTGAAAAAAACACATAGAAACCAGAGAAACCTCCATCTTTTAACGAGGGTGACAGAGACAACGTTGTGCTCTCAGACGACACTTTCCATGGGCTAGGTGATCATGAAGAGGAAGAGGAAGATTCACCAAATTATGAAGAAGAGGAGTACAAAGACAAAGACATGGCGAGCAAGATCTGGATTGGATGTCTCAAGGCCCACACTCTCCACTAGGTGTTTTACACAACATGTCGAGAAACCCAGAAAAGTTGCTAACGAAGTATGACCATATGTGTACTAAATGCTTTGCCACTAGAATGCGGGCAACAAAACTGCAGCAATTTATTCAAGTGATTACCTACCCAAGGGCAATGATGTTGGAGGTGGACCATATTCGTATTGAAAATCTCAACATCTTATTATTGAAAAGTTAGATACAGACAGAGATGGAATAAAGTAGAATAGATTTATTACTTCGAGGCCAATCTTGACATTCTTCTTTAGTGGCTTGTTTATATGATAATCATTTTTTTCCAATTACTTGATATAAATTCAATAAAGACAATTTCTTATTATGAAAATTTTCAATAATCTGTTGACATAGATTATCATTGATGTCAATATGGCAATATTTGAGGAGCCAAAGGAAGCAAACAGAGCCATCAGAGGAGCAAAACAGAGCCATTGGAGGAAGCAAATAGAACTATCGGAGCAATGAGTGCCAAAGAATACACTATCGGGAGCAATATAGTGTATATGCATGAAAATACACTATCGGAGCCGCAAACACATATATATAGGCTATATACACTATCGAAGGCAAAAAAATTATATATATGCAAATACACTATCGGAGGTGGTATATATATATATATGGACCCATAGACCATTACAATGTGATGTCACATAATATTGGCGGAAATCAAGTTATGGGTTAAGTCAAAGAGTGGAGGAGTATATACATGGACCCGAATGGGTTATAGCAACAACCCTGTATAACATTACGTCCGCCCATCGGGACTCTCACATCGCAATGAATAAAGGGGCTGTTCAGGAGAACAGGAGTGAAGCAGAAGCTCAGTAGGCTTGGAGCAGAGAACTACAAAAAAATAGTTTCTACCAGGTTAGGGTTGGAGCCTCAGAACTGAAAGGATTGGAATCCTTGGGAGTTGGTGCTCCTAAGTGCAGAACTATTGCCTTGGCAATGCAGAGTTGGTGCTCTAGAGGTCGGAGCCTCACAAAAATCTAAGTTGGTGCTTGGCATATTGTATCTATTTCATTGCACTGTTTGTGTTAATAAAAGCATTTATTCTAGCTATCTATTTCTGTGTTCCATATATAAATGTTTTGGTGATAAAAAGAACAATTAAAAAGAAACACGGATTCACCCCCCTCTCAGTATTTCCAACAATTGGTATCAGAGCGGGCTTCTTCATATTAGCCTAACAACTTGAAGAAGGATGCGTAGTCATGATGAGAAATCACGAAGCGTCAGGAAAACCTCCTCTATTCGACGACACCAACTTTGGTTTCTGGAAAAAGAGAATGACCTACTACTTAATGTCCCTTGGGCTTGAAGTTTGGCATTTCGTTCTAAATGAGTACCAAATTCCTACCACTCTTCCAACAGATCAAGATGAGAGGAAAGCCTACATTGAAAATGAAAAAGCCTTGAACTCCATCACTAGCGGAATCATTGATTCCGAGTTTACAAAAGTCATGAATTGTAACTCTGCCAAAGAAATGTGGGATAAGCTAGTTGGCTTATACGATGGAGACTCAAAAGTCAAGAAGGCAAAGCTTCAAACTCATAGAAGCCAATTTGAAAGTCTGAAGATGAAAGATGAAGAATATATTGCATCATACTTCCTCCAAGTAGCTGAAGTGGTCAACTCTCTTAAAGGATTGGACGAAAAGATTGAAGAAAGTACCATTGTTCAAAAGGTCTTAAGATCTCTTCCAGACATATTTGACTCCAAAATAGGCACCGTAGAAGAATCAAAGGATCTAGATGCTCTCAACATGGATGAACTCCATGGAATCCTCACTGCCTATGAGATGAGAAAAGGTGGCCCAAGCTCCAAAGATGCAGCATTCAAGGCCTCAAAATCAAAGAAGGGGAAAGAAAGGAATGACTGTAGTGATGACTTTGATATGGAATCCGAATTGGCTCAATTTGTACGAAAGCTAAAGAAAGGATCTAAGCTAAAAGGTAAGTACCCTCTTATCTGTTTAAAATGTGGAAAAATAGGTCATTATGCTACAAAATGTCCTAATAAACATGATAGTGATGATGAAGGAAATTCTAAAAGAAAGGGATCAATAAGAATAACTTCTTCTCTAAGCAAGATGAGTTTGATGAGGATGAATTTGTAGTCATTAAAAAGAAATCAGATGAGGAAAGTGACCATGATGAAAGCCAAGAAACATTATTCATGGCATTCACAAATGATGATGACTCTGGGCTAGAAGGAAATGTAGATGAACTGTTAATAAGTGTCATAGAAGAAAATGAGAAATTATGGAATAAAATCATTTCTCTCGAAGTAGAAAATGAGGAAACAAGAAGAAGAGAAGATCTCTTGGAAACAAAGCTAAAAGAAAAAGAAGAGACTTGCGAAGAACGTGAAGCCGAAATAGTATCTCTGAGGAAGGAATTGGAGCAAGTTAAAAAGGGTTGGAAAAGCTCTCAAATACCTGAGACTATCTTGAAAAGTTAAAAACCTCAACATGACAGTCTGGAATAGGTTGTAAAGGAGAATCATCAAGCACTAAGAATAGTGTGAAAAGTTATGCCAATGCACTTTCCAGCAACCCAAAAGAAGAAAAAGTATGTCATCAAAGGCGCATCCCAGATCCAAAGAATGAAGAGAGAATAACTCCAAAGAAGAATGTGGATTTGAATCATGGATACTACAACAAATACAAACCAGTATTCCATCAAAGGCCCATCTCAAATCCAAAGAATGAAGTGGGAGTAATTCCAAGAAAGGAAATTGATTCAAACTGTGGCTACTACAACAGGTACAAAACTATCTTTCTTAGACATTGTTTTCATTGTAAAAACTTTGGTCATCAAGCCAGACATTGCATGGCTCGCAAGAGTGAAACACCAAAGCTAAAGGATCAAATAATCAAACCATATGGCCCCAAAGGTAGGGACAAATCAAAACCTTCAATTCGTTTGATCCCTTGACCAAATTTGATCTGATTTGCTCGTTATGCTACAATAATGGACACTATGAACAAAACTGCGCACTCAAAAGAGGAAAAGCAAGTAGTGAGAATCCCAACATGGATAAATGTGGCCTGGTTCTATATGCTCAAAATAATTAAAATCATTGGTTTGTGGATAATGGGTGCTCCAGACACATGACAGGGGACAAAAGGAATTTTGTCTCATTGAGAAAAAAGGAAGGAAATGCGTCCTTTGGAAGTGGATTTTCCAGAATTGCGGGAAAAGGAATTGTTACACTTATCAATGGAAAAGGAAAAGCTCAAGATTCTCTGCTAGTAGACGGGCTCAAAAACAACCTCCTGAGTGTCAGCCAAATTTGTGATCAAGGACATAATGTTGTCTTTAGCACCAAAGACTGTGAAATAAGGAACTCTTCCTTAGGGGAACTTGTGGCGAAAGGGGTTAGAACACCAGACAACATTTACATTCTTAACAAGATTCAAGAAAATAAATGCTACCTGATTCAGACAGATGAAAGTTGGTTGTGGCACAAGTGACTTGGACATACAAGCTTCGAAAATCTTATCAATATCAGCAAGATTAAAGCTATACGAGACATCCCAAGGTTATTCAAACCAAATCAAGGAGTATGTTGTCCATGTCAACATGGAAAGCAAACCAAACCCAACCACAAGACCAAGGAGCTCTCTACATTAAATCCCTTGGAGATCATCCACGCTAATTTATGTGGACCAACTAGAAATCAGGCACTCCAAGGAGAAAGGTACTTTGTTTTATTTGTTGTTGACTATACTAGAATGATGTCGATATATTTTATAAAATATAAATTTGAAACATTTGAGTGTTTTAAGAATCTAAAAGCACTTGTAGAAAATGAAAAGGACTCAAAAGCTAAGTGCCTAAGAACATATAGAGGGGGAGAATTCACATCAAACGAATTTAATGAGTTCTGCAATATACATGGAATTAAAAGAGAATTCTCTACTGCCAGAACACCCCAGAAAAATGGGGTAGTTGAAAGAAGAAACCGAATAGTTCAAGAAATGGAAAGAACAATGTTATTATCAGCAGAATTGCAGCCAAAATTCTGGGGAGAAGCAGTTGGGACAGCTGTCTATACCTTGAATCGAACTCAATTAAGACCAAATTGTGAAAAAACTCCTTATGAATTATGGAAATGAAGACCTGCTTCAGTAAAGTACTTCAAGCTCTTTGGAAGCAAGTGCTTCATAAAAATCAATGATGGCTCACCAGGAAAGTTTGATTCTCGGGTTGATGAAGGGATATTCCTTGGATACTCTACATGGAGCAAAACCTACAAGTGCTACAATTTTCGACTAAGGAAAATAGTGGAAAGCAATGATGTAAAGATTGATGAAGACCTTCCAGAAAAAGAAATTGAAGAACATGAAGATGATCCTCTCATTGAAGAAGAAGAAATAGATCAGGAAGAAGAAGAAGAGAAAAACGAACCACCTCATACCCCTTCAAAGATGAAGTTTCTCTAGAAATATCATTCAGAAGAGTAGATTATTGGCAATAGATATTAAGGGATGCAAACCCAAAGAAGGATGATAATTACACCAAAGAGAAACATTATTGCTCTTCTATCGATGATAGAACTAGAAACATTTGCACAAGCAAGGATCCTCATTGGGTAAAAGCCATGGAAGAAGAAATGTCCCAAATTGAGAAGAACGAGACATGGGAGCTGGTACCTCATCCAAAGGACAAAAACATAATAGGAACCAAGTGGGTATTCAAAAATAAATGCATGAAGATAGACAAGTTATCAGAAACAAGGCAAGGCTTGTTTGCAAAGGCTATTCACAAATTGAAGGAATTGACTTTGAAGAAACATTTGCACCAGTAGCTCGTATGGAAGCTATTAGGATGTTCTTGGCATTTGCTTGCTCAAAAGGATTCAAAATCTATCAAATGGACGTAAAATCAACATTCCTGAATGGGGAACTCAAGGAAGAAGTCTACATGGAGCAACCAGAAGGAAAAGACTTAGTTTGTAAGTTGAAAAAGGCATTATATGGGTTGAAACAAGATCCCAGAGCTTGGTATGCAAGATTGGATCACTATCTACAACAACAAGGTTTCAAGAAGGGTGTGGCAGGAAGTAATCTCTACGTAAATACATATGAAGGTAAGTTACTAGTCACACTTGTTTATGTTGATGATCTGATTTTTGCTAGCAATAATGATGAAATGAGCCATGAATTTTCTCAAAACATGTCAAGAGAATTCGAGATGTCAATGATAGGAGAGTTATCTCACTTCCTTGGATTGCAAGTATCTCAAACCAGAGCAGGATTGTTTATATCTCAAGCCAAATATATTAAAGACATGCTTAAAAGATATGGAATGGAAGATTGTGCACCCATGAGCACACCTATGACCACAAATTGCAAATTGAGCAAAAATGATGACTCCCCTCTAGTAGATGTTAACATAGGTACAGATCAACCAATTACCATCTATTGTGATAACACAAGTGCTATCAGTCTCAACAAAAATCCAGTGATGCACTCAAAGACCAAACATATACCAATCAAGTATCATTTCCTTCGTGATCAACTAGCTAAACAAAACATCATCTTCGAATATATCAATACTAAGGAGCAGATAGCTGATATTTTCACAAAACCTCTTCCTCGAGAAGCATTTGAACATATTCGTCAAAAGATGGGGGTTATCTCTTTAGCATCACTCAAGTTCATTCATAAAGATGTTGCAGGATAGAGGGAGCAGTTCTACAGGGGGAGCAGTTCGACAGGGGAGTCTGTATGCATTCCTTTGCCATTGATGTCAAAGGGGGAGAGCAGAAGAATATTGCCATCAATAAAAAAAAGTGGGAGATTGTTGACATAGATTGTCATTGATGTCAATATGGCAATATTCGAGGAGCCAGAGGAAGCAAACAGAGCTATCAGAGCAATGAATGCCAAAGAATACACTATTGGGAGTTATCAGGAGCAATATAGTGTATATGCATGCAAATACACTATCGGAGGCGGTATAGATATATATATCGGCGATATGATAATCGGCAGGTTCAGTTATGTGCCACTACCCAAAACCCCCAATTGAAATAGATATATATATACAATATATATAAATATATATAATATATATATATTTATATATATATATATATATATATATAATATATACGGACCCACGAACCATTACAATGTGATTTCACATAATATTGGTGGAAATCAAGTTATGGGTTAAGTCAAAGAGCGGAGGAGTATATACACGAACCCGAACGGGTTATAGCAATAACCCTATATAACATTGCGTCCGCCCACTGGGACTCTCACATCACAATGAATAAAGGGGTTGTTCACCCCCGAATGACCAATTGCGATAATAATATCGCATATATTGTAAAGCCCTTGTCACGATTAAAACTGCGATTGCGATATATGTTGCGGACCCGATGCAACATTACAATTTGGCTTAATATCATATCACATCCGTAGCCTGGTGAATCAGCCATCGGCCATCGGGAAGCTACGACTGCCAATTGTGATATATGTAGCGGACCCGATAAAGTTATAAATTTGAAGTCCGCCTTTTAACGTTTTGGTTGTTTTTTCACATATTCTTGTGTATTACATTCGCGACCATAAAAAGGCGGGTCCACATTCCCGGTGCATCCGACCCTCCACCGTTGATCATCCCTTCGTGGATCCAACGGTCTACATATATTTCGGGTGGACATGTAGCTCGAGGAATACCCGCCCGAAAAGCGGTATCCCCTCCCTCCCTGCTGCTACGTGTCACTTGCCGAGTGGAATCAGAAGCTATCCTCTGAATACCAGTTCCTACTTATGCCCCTTCCAAAATACCACTTGTGGTATAAGAATATCTATATTGCGCAGGGTTTTGAAGGCCAAAATGCATAAGAAATTCTCTCGATGGTTCAAAAGGCCTAAATGATTATGATTGCGATGGTGGTGGTGACATGGTAGCTTTATCTGTGTATTTCGGTCCTCTCCATTGAATCAACATGTCCTAGGAGCGTTGGTGAGCACGAAGAGATAGAGGAAGCTACAGTGACGGAAAAGCCAGGAAGCTGAAGGGTAAGACAACGCAGAGGAAACCAAAAAGCCAAAGAAATGAAGAAGAGGGAAGCCAAAGGACAAGCCAACATAGAGGAAGCTGAAGCGAGCATTGAAGAAGCTGAAGAGCCAGTGGAAAGCGAAAACGAACAGTCAGAGGCATCAGAAATACAAAAACAGGAAAAAAAAAAGGAAGTGTGTGTAAATAATGAGAGCGATAGGAAGTCGAAGTTGAGACAGAGGCAAGAGAAGCAAGAGAACAAGAGTGAAGCAAAAGCTCAGTAGGCTTGGAGTAAAGAACTACAACAAAACAATTTCTACCAAGTTAGGGTTGGAGCCCACGGGTTTGGAGCCTCAGCACTGAAAGGATTGGAATCCTTGGGAGTTGGTGCTCCTAAGTGAAAAACTATTGCCTTAGAAAAACAGGGTTGGTGCTCTGGAGGTTGGAGCCTCACAAAATTCCAAGTTGGTGCTTGGCAACTAATTGCCACCATTTATATATTGTATCTATTTCATTGCATTGTTTGTGTTAATAAAAGCATTTATTCTAGCTATCTATTTATGTGTTTCATATATAAATGTTTTGGTGATAAAAAGAACAATTAAAAACAAATACTGATTCACCCCCCTCTCAGTGTTTCCAAACTAATCATCCTAAAAATATATTATATATATAAATCTATATCAATTTATATGTCTTATAATTAAAAAAATAAAATAATAAAAATATTATATTATTTAAATTAATTTAAAATTTAGTTACAAAATATAATATATTATATTATAATATATCCTAAAAAAATATATTTTTAATAAATTATTAATCTTAATATTTATAAAATATAAAGAAAGTATATAGACATCTTATCTTAAAATTGTCTATTAAAGAAACTAAGGTACATAGGTAGCAATATAAAAAGTGTCTTATGAAGTATAATATCATAGTTTGAAATCGCAAAGATTCATCAGATTGACCTCCTATTCTATTATGAGCTTCACTTAACATTGGAAGAGGATAATACATATGCCTCTTCCCTACACTAGTAGCAAGAGCAACAAGGAAACCAAAATGAGAAAGGCTCAAGATGCTTTGGGATTGCCTATTCAAGATATTTTTACTCCAATTACTTGTCCATCTAAATGGAGTTCAATGGCATGCCAAGATCAATTTGAGGAGTGGTGGTTCCTATAGAACTTATAGAAAAGAATTTTCTATGGAAAAAATTGCTACTTAATATGTCAAACTTCTAACGAGGGAAACATATACTAAAGAGTTGAGTGAGGATTACCTTGATTTTCTATAATCTAAGTAATGGAAAATTTGTTGAGATGTTAGAGTTGCAAGAGACTACTTTTTCCCTAGTAAGCGCTAAACCCTAGCTCAATATCACCATGTCTCTAGCTTTAAGTTCTATAGAAATTTTCTCTTGTTTTATGTTGAGAAAGGAACGGCCAAGACCCATTAAAGTGACTTCAAAGCCACTGTAATAGGACAAAGTTAGAGTAGATCGCTCACTAAAGTTGTAGGAAGTCTTAGGCACAAATGTTGACATTATTTCTCCGTGACAAGGCCATTGTTGTAGATAGATTGAGTCTTTGATTTTATGGACTGAAAGGTCTAAAGGGAAGTTGAAACTAGGCCACATTAGCATAAAACAATAACACAAGAATGGAGGACCTAGAATAGAGGAAAATCACAATTTGAAGAAGTTGTGGTAAAGTTGTAGGGTTGACGTGGATTGTCTTGAAGCCCTAACGAGGACCGAGAATCTTCTAGGGATTATGCATAAATTGAAGTGTCATCAAGGGAAAATCATGTCGTCCGTCAAGGTATGTGTAAGATTTTTGTGTTGATGATTTTTGGACAGATTGTAAAGCAGTTATGTTTAGGTGTATAGCTTGTCATAACGTGTTTTGCAAAGCCCTTAGTATTGTCTCTTGTAAAAGATGATAACAACATATGATTTGTAATCTAGATATTTGATATCAAGAGTGAAACAATGATGGTAAGAGGATTGTGACTTGTACTCGAAGTTCATTGAGTTGAAAGGGCTATCTTCAGAGGTGTGTGGTAGTGATATTATGCTCCTATAATAATTATGGTTGGGAAATGATTCCTATCCTTATGAGAATCATGAATGGAAGTGCCTCCATGGTAGTGATGTGTGCTTCCACGAAATTGATTTGTGCATAGATAACAATATTGTGTGATAGAACTCTATGACAGTGATATTGTATGGCATAACCTTATGACAGTGATCTTTGATGTATGGTAGTCTCTTTGTGATGTATAGAAATGACCTTATAACAATGTGATATGGTAGTATATTTATGATCGAGATGTGTGGCAGTGTTCTTATGGAAACATCCTTATGACTAAGTTGTATGGCAGTGTCCTTGCATATCATAATCTATATCATAACGACATTGAAGTATGGAGTGCTCTATGATAATGACAATGATCAACACTGTGCTCTTATGATAGTGTGATATGGAGGCATATGCATGCCTTTCTAATATACTTTTCTATTGTTGGGTTGGCCTTATGAGGCCTAATTTTGGGTAATTTAATTGTTAGTTAAATTACGTCATTAAATTGACAGATCAAGGTTTGTGTACTTGTGAAGTGCAAGTGCATAATATATGCTAGGAGTTATATTTTTTATTATAGGATGAAATTTATACTGTAAAATGTAGTTCCTAATATATTGAAGCAAATTGTGAATCTAAGTCGAATCAAGATTAACAAGTCAATTTTATGCACATGTTCTTTCCATCAAACTTGTCCTTTAGTCTTCAAAGAAAAATCAGAATGAAAGGCTTATGTTACTGACTTGGATTGAAATATTATTTTGTTTAACAAGAATTGAAATTTATTTTATCGAACTGAATTGAAAGACTACTCTAACTGACAAAATTAAAACTTTATTCTATTAACATGAATTGAAAAAAAAACTATTCTATTTGACAAGGTTGAATTTTTCTCTATTGAATTAAGTTGTAAATCTTTACTAATCAATTGAAAGTAAATCTTAATCTAAATTCTTGAAAGCATACCTATTCTAAAATGGCATAAATAAATTAATTAAGGAGGAAAATTAAAACAAAATAAAAAGCCAAAGATCTAAACTACAAGCTTTGATAGATTACGAATGTGAGCATTTATGATTAGAATCAATACGAACATCAATTCTTAAATCTGAGACTAAGCAAAGAACTTGAAATAAGAAAACTAAGAAAGGAAATGCTTTGATATTTTGGATTTATGAATGAGTGCTCAACCTTGCAAACAAGACAGTGTTAAAAAAACTACGCCTAGTCTAAACAATGCATTGACAAAAGCATCTAACTATCTGCGAATTAAAATGAAACTACTCATAAACCATAATGATCAACAACTATACTAACTTACAACTCTTTAGGGGGGCCTCCTGTTGAGTGCACAAGAAAATTCCTTTGTAACCTCTACGTCATATCCATCAAAATTTTCAAATAAGTCAAGCCAACCTACTTTCTGCAATTGATCCTAAACTCATGGATACACTTGAAGAAAATTAACCCCATTAGGCTCAAATCTAATGATGACCCATGGTAGAACAGAAGTTTTGATCCTAAATTGCTTGTTTCGATTTGGGTAGATGGAGTAGAATGGTTCGATGGTGATTAATCTAGAATGAAATAGGTTGTTAAGGCAGTGGTCAATTCATAATAAAATTGTGCCTTTCTAATAAATGATTTTCCACAATTCAAAGATCCACTTTTATAGGATCGTTATAATTTCGGTAATTTCGATTGTGGTGGAAATATTTAACGTGATGGATAGGAGTATGATTATAGGTGTTGGAACATGATTGTTACAAGGTTATGATTTGCTTACAAAAGATGTACCATTATCATTCAATAGGCTTATAAATCTTTTTTTTTTTTGCTAAGTATGATAATCTATTAAAAAGAAAAAAGCTATTTACAGAGAGTGCGCTTGCTGTCCGAGAGGACAGACGAGCTTAGCATTGCAAAACCATGGTTTTGAGACTGCCCCAACAGAGGGGAAACCAATCTGGAGGGAATCAAAAAATACCAAAAGACATAGTGTCCATATTGTTACCATACCGAGCATACAAGTCATCAAAATCCGGCATTACATCCAGCTGGATGAGCCTTCATGGAAAAAAACAAAAAAAACCAGAACTTAGAAGAACTACCACCTGGCATTAGGCATGACAAGCTCCGTAGCCGGCTCTTCCTCTATCGGGCAGCCCCAATCTTCACAGTTGTCGGGGTTTGGCATCTCTGTTCCTTCCTCCCGCCGCGTGTCCTCCTTGTCCTGAGAATGCATCTCTTTGCTTGGCGAGGCCTGACGAGGATTTGATTCCTCCTCCTTAGGCTGCGCGACCTCCTTCCCCAGCCTCCGATGCTGCCCCTCTAGTTCAGGTTCCACAGCTGCGCACTGGTACTGTCGAGTTCCGAGCTGACTTGGCTCTGCCCTAAAGGCAGCACTACCCGAGCAGAGGCCCTGATTGTGCTGAGCCTCCTCCTCTGTGAACAGGATGGATATGGTAGCCGTGATGACTGTTTGATTCAACGTGCTCCTGAAGTGGAAGATCGCGGTGTGGGGAACGGTAGGCCACAGAGGGCGTGTCGTGACCACCCATCTGAGCTCGTCCCTCTCCCGAAACCCACCGATTTCCAACCAAAGGTGGCACGTCGCAACAATACAACAGAACCCAGCCCTTTCCCAGAACCCACCGGCTCCCAACCAGCCGTGCTTGGAAAGCCTTCTGTCATGGCCATTGCTGTTTCGGGTTTTATCAAAACTCTCCATGCCTCGGTAATCCTCCACCATAACTGTAGCATTCAATGCAGCCGAAGGCCTACCGTCCCAGACACGAGCGACGACGATCATTCTGTCCTCGTCTCTCCTATTCCGTCCAGGTTCCCATCGCGCGAGGCCGTGTGATGTCGTTTGAGTCCATATGAAGCCTATCATCCCGCTTGCCATATGGTTTGGGGTTGGCAGGTGTCGGTCGACCCTGCACCACCCCTGTCCCATCCACCTAGAGCGCCCTTGAAACACCCACATCCGGGGAATAGGCTTATAAATCTATTGCTTCTTAAATGAAAGATAATTTAACATTCAGTTTGCAAACCTTAAAGCACATACCTTTTGATATTGATATTGATATTGATATCCTCCTTTTTTGCAGGCCTGGGGTGCTTTTTAGATTTGGTATTTCAAGATGTTCATAATATGTGCAAGTTGATGTTGACTGTAGAATTTGAAATGAGTTGTGGAATATTACTGATTTTGTAGTTGCTTCCTTTTAAAATTTTCTTGAAGTTTTTGTTGTTGCCAATGTGACTAGTCTTCATTTATGTTGTTGAATTCTTATAGTGTTGAGATTTATTGGAGATTTCTCTTTAAAAGAGAAACAAAATATTCAACAATTTATTAGAAATTGAAAATTTTAGTGCAAAGAAGAAAGGGAATGAAAACAAATGGGAGAAAGAAAGGGAGTTTTTGTAAATCAAGGTTGCCATGATTTTCTTTATTTTTCAACTAAGATTTTCTGCATAGAGATGCAAGTAGGGCTGGTTTTCATATCTATGCTTATTTTATTTTATTTATTTATTATTTTATTTATTTGTTTTCATTCATCATTTTTTTTCAAACATAAATTTTTAATTCTTTTAGTGATAAGGAAGAAGAATCTTCCCTTTTCACTAACTTCAAATCAAAATCTTCTTGCAATATCTAACAAATTCTTCCCTAGTTAAGGGCTTGCGATATAACTTTAACCTATGCCCATTGACAAGGAAGATAATTCTTTCTTCATCAATAGTCCTAATTCTAACTGCTCTGTTATAAAAAATGATATCTATTTCATAGGGACCAAGCTAATGTGTCTAAAATTTACCTTGAAAATTCTTAAACTTAGAACAAAAAAGAAGAGCCCAGTCACCTAGCTTGAATTTCTTGAGTTTGATAAATTTTTCATGCCACCTGGTTCTTTGTTGCTGGGTTATTTGTATAGCATATTGATGGATCTCATCTTTCTCATTCAGTTGTTCCAATCTTTGTTTTTGAGCTTCATATAGATCAAGGCCCAACTTTGTTGTTGTTCTAAAAGTATCCAACTGGAATTCAATTGGATGCAAGACTTGCTTCCCATAGACAAGTTCATAAGGAGTATGTCTAGTAGTGTTTCTCCATGTGGTGTGGTATGCCCAAAGTGCCTTTTGAAGCCTTTTTGCCCAATCTCTTCTATGCAAGTGTACAATCTTGGCTAGGATTGCTTCAAGTACTTTGTTGGTAGATTCCACTTTCCCAATGACTTGTGGATGATATGGAGTGGAATTTCAATTTTTAATTTGATGTTAATGCACAATTTTCTGCACCAACTTGGATGTGAATTGAGTACCTTTATTTGTCACAATTTTTCTTGGGACACCAAAAAGCGTGAAAATATCCTCAAAAATAAATGTAACTACAACATTTTTTGTGGAAAAAGGAAGTGGTTTAGCCTCTACCCATTTTGTAACATAATTCGTACAAACAAGAATATATTTTTTTTTGTTTAGATGGAGGGTTGATTGGACCAACAAAATCTAGATCCCATTTTTCAAAAAGATCTACAAGTACTTAAGGTTGCAAAGACATCTCGTCTGATGAAATGGGTTTTCCCATTCTTTGAAAGCTATAACATCTTTTGACATATTCCTTAGCATCTCTAACAATAGAAGGCTAGTAATATCCCAAAATAAGGACTTTGTAATTAAATCTTCTATCAACAAAGTGTCCTCCACATGGTTCATCATGGAAAACTTTCAATATCTTTGGTACTTCATCTTCTCGAACACATCTCCGAAAATCATCTACTGTGTTTTCCTTTCTTGACATATCTAGAATGGTAATATTTAATTCCTGTAATAATAACAACCATCTAATAATCCTTCCATTAGTATTTGGTTTATTCATTAAATATCTAATAGCAAAATGATCTGTATGAACGAAAGTTTCATAGCCAGTAATATAATGTCAAAACTTATTGATGGAATGAATGACAATTAAAAACTCATTTTATGTTACTGTATAATTTAATTGTGCAGGAGTTAAATTGTTACTTGTATAATAAATAACATAATGAGTCAAGTATTTCTGTCCCAATGTAGCTCCTAAAGTTGTATCTGAAGCATCCGTTGAAATATGAAAAGGGAGAGACCAATTAAGCCTCTTAAGATTGGTGCTTCAGTAATTTTCTACTTCAATGATTCAAATAACTTCCAACAGTTAGAATTCCAAACAAAATCAAAATCTTTTGTAGGAATTTTAAAGAGTGAAGAAGCTATTTTTCATCATTTTTCTATGAATATTCTATAATATCCCATAAAACTAAGAAAACTTTTAACATCTCTTTGAAAAGTAAGAACTAAAACTTTAGAGATTACTTATGACTTAGATGCATCCACCTTGATTCCATCACCTAAAATATGGTGACCCAGAACAATTCCCTCATTAAACATCATAGAACATTTTACATTTCTTAATAAAAGATTTGCTTCTTTGCATCTAATGAGAACTTTTTATAATTTTTCAAGATCTTCTTCAAAAATGTTTCGATAGACAGTGAAATCATCCATGTAAACTTATACACAATCATGAATCAAGTGAGAACAGATATCCAATTTATTTTTTTGGAATGTTGCAGGTGCATTACATAACCCAAAGGGAAGTTCTATGTAAGCATATGTACCCCAAGGACATGTAAAAGTTGTTTTATCTTGATCTTTTGGTGCTAGTTGAATTTGATTATATCCATTAAAACCATCAAAAAATGAAAAATATTTCTTCATTGCTAAGGCATCTAATACTTGGTCAATGAAAGGCAGTGTAAAATGATATTTTAAAGTAGCCTTATTCAGTTCTCTATAATCAATACAGACTCTCCACTTTCCATTTTTCTTAGGAACAATCACTAAAGATGAGACCCATTGACTATCTAATATCAGGTAAATTAAATTCACATTAGGTAATTTTTGTAGTTGCTCCTAACAATTTCTCTCAAATTAGGATACATCCTTCTCTGAGGTTGTCTCACTGGTTTGGCATTTTCTTGAATGTAAATGTGATGCATATATGTATTAGGATCAATTCCTTTCATATCAATAAATTCCCATGCATATGCAGAGGAATGATTTTGTAGCATCTTTACCAATTTTTACTTTTGAAATTCTTCCAAGTTTTTATTAATGTTTAATGTTTTTCCTGAAAAATTTTATACTAAATAATTGCCAAACTTTTCCATAGAATGTAAAGCTACTTTAGATTGTCGAGATGATAAATATTCAATATTACGTTTCTCTTGAAAACTTTGATCATGTTCACAATATGAATAAAAATCATTATTATTCATTAAATTTATTAATTGATCCTCCTCATTTATTTGTGAGAGAGTGAATATAGGTTGAATATCTTCAAAGTCTTAATTATCATCATCAATCGAAACTTCACTTTATATTTCAGTTATTTTTTTTGCAGGTGGATACAATGTGAATCTCTTAGTAGAACTGCCATCAGAAATGTACATATCATCATGTATACAGGTTATAAATGCATCAAACATAGCTAGTCAATGTCTACCAAGGATCAATGGAAGTTAAAATCATAAAATCAACAAGATACTCCCATGAATCGAAAGATACATATATATATTCTAATATACCATCAGGTTTGATAACATATCTATCTATTAATTGCAATAAAGTTGGGGTATATTGAAGATTAGGAAGCTTTAATTGCTCCATAATTTGCTTGCTCGTGATATTAATAGTTGCTCCTAAATCAATTAGTGTTTGGGAACTCAATACCATTCATATGATTTTTTAAAATAGGGCTACTTGAATTTAAATATTTTTGAACTATTGGTTTCAGCATCATAATATATGCAATCTTTCCTACTAATTGAAACTTTTTTATGTCTTTCATTTTTCTTCTTGGTTTTTTAATGCACAACTCCTTTATTGCTTTTGCAAATATAGGTATTTACTTTATAGCTTGAAGTAAAGGAATTTTGATACAAAAGTTTTTCAATTCATCTAGCATATTATATTTAGGTAAAATGATTTTCCTTTTTATTCCCTTATCAATTTGAAGTATTTTAGGAAAAGGAGGTCTTTGTAGGGAAACAAAAGGTTTCTCTATTAGAGGAATTATCAGAGTTGATTTTATTTGGTTGTCACCTAATTGTGTAGGAACATATTCCTTTGGAGGAGTCTTTTTTTTACCAAGAGATGCCTCTTTTTTAGGAATTTTATCCTCAAATTATTGGATGAAAATCGGTGGTGACTTCTTTTGCAAAACCCTACCAGATCTAAGTTGAACATCATTTAGAACTAGAGGGGCTATAATACAAGCTTGAAAATTTTGACCCTCAACATATAGATGGGTTGTTGAGGAGATTTATTATTTGGATTCAGAAGTGGTTGAGAAGGTAGTTGATTTGATTTTTGAAGAAATGGAGTGGATAACAAGGGAAGTGGTTGACTTGTTGTCAATTGGTATTGGAATTGTTGTTTCATAGGTTGTGAAGATTGAAGGGGATAGTATTGAGGTTGGTATTGAGGGTATGTTTGTTGGAATTGAGGGTACTAATGATTCCTACCATAAGAATTTTGCCAACCCTATGACCAAGATGAGTTTTGGGGTTGAGGTGTCCAAGTTTGCCAAGGCATAGGTGCAATCCAATTACTCTGTGGTTGTGCGTATGATTGATATTATGCATTGGGATATTTTACCATACATGATTGTATAGGCTACAAATGTCTCTTATGAGAAATAAGGATAAATTATTCATCTTGACTTGTTCCAGCTTCATCCTGGAAAACAACCTTAAGCCCGGGTATTGAGGGACATTCTTTTGTATCATGATTTTTTGCACATATATCACATATTTCAACACTATCAAGAGAAAATTTATGTAGAGAATACTTTTTCCTACACCTAGGACAAAAAATAGATAATGCAACATTCTCGACTTTTTACTTGTTTTGTATCCTTAGAGTATCTGGTTGTTCAATAAAATTTCCAAGGATATCTATTTTAAAGTTGTCAAGAAAATTTCCTAATTCTACTCTACTTATTGTTCCAGATGCATATTTCCTTACCCTTGACATGACTAGGTATCTTGGGTTCTTTCAACAATTCCCTCCTCCCATATTTACTCAAGGTAACCAGTTTCCCCACATTGGGGTTTGTCCCTGGTTGGTGCCACATCTTGTGTCCTCTTGTCTCGGCCTGTCTTCTACTATTTATGTTTATGTTCTATCTACATTTTACTACCATGCTGATGTGATTTCTAAACTGGATATTGATATTGGGCTAGTAAGAAATTGAAGTAAATTGCTCTTAAGCATAGAACATACCAAAAATTAACATGGTATCAAAACTGAGGTGAAGACAGAGCCCAAGAAAGATTGAAAGAGTAATCATTGAAGATAGTTGGACAAGGACAAAAGACTCAATGGGTTCCTCATCCCACTTCCTGGTTGAAGACAAGCTCTGTGAAAAGACTGACTATCACAGATGGAAGATGTCTCTTGATCTAACATTGGAAGAACAAGAAGTGTTGGATTATGTGAAGGGTAAAATCCCCGAGCCTCCATCAAATGCAGGACTGCTACAAAGAGAAAGTACAACAAGGCTGAAGTCAAAGCGAAGAATATTATCTGAGATTCCATTGACAAGCGTCTGGTGGCCTACAACTCCGATTTGAACACCTCCAAGGTGATTTATGATAGATTGGTAAGCATGTTCAAGGTTAGTGATGCAAATCAAATTTTATTTCTCAAAAATAAACTGAAGGATATTAAGAAGGGAAAGGACAAGGATATTCAATCCTACATCTTAAGGATCACTCAAATCAAGAATGATCAACATTCGGTTGGAGAGGTCATTCCTGATCGGGAACTTACTATCGCTACCCTTAGAGGGATCCCAACCGAATGATATATAGTTAGAACCACTATTCTCAATAATGATTGAATTATAGGGTTTGAATAATTGATGTGACGAGATGCATTCAATAAGAGACAAGAACGGTGGAGAAAGAAATGCCTTCTAATAGAGGAAACCCGCTGCTTTCTTCGCTCATTCCAAAAGGAGAAATAATGCAGGGTCTAAAGGTCATTTCAATAGAAATCCCAAATCTAAGGGTGGAAGGAAGGGCAGGTGCTTTGTTTACAATAATTTTGGCCACTATGTAAGGGAGTGTCCAAATAGAAGGGACACATCACATGACGATGAACACAATCATTCCAGGGGCAACTTCAACAACAACAATCAAAGGAATGGTAGGTTCAATGGTAAATGAAAAAGAAATGTGGGACATCAAGGAAATGGTCAAACCTCCAAGAAAGCAAGGAACTCCAGGTATGAAGAATCAAATGTTGTTAACAATAAGAAAAATGAATATTATCTTATATCGGCCCTCTCCACTACCTCTCCTCCAGACACTTTGGGGAATTGGCTTATTGATAGTGGTGCTTCAAGGCACTTCACCAGATACATGAAGCTCTCTCTAATTTGATCAAGAAGGAGACAAACTTGGAGATTATTCTTGGAGACAATGCCACCTATCCCGTAAAGGGAGTAGGGAATGTTACCCTTCAATTGAATCAGAGTAACACGATTCATTTACAAGAAGTTCTATATGTACATCTCAAAAAGAACCTGGTGTCCATTTCGGCAATGGAAGACAAAGTATAAAAGGTGGCATCCATCGATGGAAAGGTACGGGTTTGGAAAAGGAATTTTAAAGGTGACTTTACTCTTGGATTCTGGGTTGATACTTTGTATCAAGTTGGAGGAAGTCCATTGGGAGCCATGTCTTGTGACACATCTCTACAATCTGAACTATGGCACTGGATGTTTGCCCATCCTCATTATAAGGCCCTACCTGATGTGAGACAGATGATGACAGGTATGCCCGAATTCAAAGTAGAGCATGAAGGTATATGTTCGGGATGTGCCGAAGGAAAACTTACAAGGGGACCATTCCCC